>SZYD01001585.1:0-105394 GCA_009363875.1 Mikania micrantha | reverse complement strand
ACTGTCTTGTCTTAATGTGTCATTTATTCGCCAAACAAATATTTACTAGTAAAACGTAAAAGTATTGTAAAGCTATGAATACAAGTTATTTTTTTAAGATTGTATACACAAAAAAAAGAGACTTTGGCAGATTACCAATCCGTTTGACGTGTTGGCCTTAAAGTTTAAACCTTTTGATTTGACCCGTTTGATCCCAAATCGACCTGGTAATAATTATATGGGTAGAAACCACAACATCTTTCATTTTCACATAATTCAGAAGTTCAAATAGCAAATCTAGGTTTTTGTTCATGTTACTCTACAACTGACCAAACGAGTAAAATCTCATTGCCACATGAAACGGCATTTAACAACACAAGAAGCTTTTAAGATGACTGTGTACCTTTGGTTTCACTCTTTTATTGAAATCCCACCCTGAAAAACAACCCTTGAAGACCGGTATTTGCTACCAAATCCCGTGCCAAAGCCCCATCCAAGGCCTAGCCCAACTCCACAGCCTCCACCTTCAAAAGTTAAAAATAAGAATATATAAAATAAAAATAATAAAGAGCGTTTTATGAACAAGACTACATATGAAAAATTGATGGATAGGGTGGCAGGATAAATGTGTTACAGTTTAAAATCATTTCTAGTGTATAAATGAATGAGTTAGTAATTATGTGACCCGTTGAGAAAAACAAGTTATATTGAAGTAACTTTCAAAATGTACACTTTTTAAAAATGAATTTGGAGCAACTAGTGAGGTTGTTGCTCTGCAACATTGAAGTCATGGTTTCAAGTTGTGAAAAATAGCCTTTGCACAAAACGTGTAGGGAAAGGCCGTGTAGATCAATCGTGAAGCGTTCCAACCTCCAAGGCCGTGTAGATCAATCGTGAAGCGTTCCAACCCTCCCAGCCCTTGCATCAAACAGGAGCTAAGTCAAGCACTAGGTATACCCTTTTATGTGTGTCCCGTTTGAGATAAAACACAATCCCCAGGGCCACATTAACAATTGCAAAAATTTCCGCCTCTAAAGAAATGACAATGAACGAAGAACATGCTCTATTAAAGTAAATTAATACTAAATGACATACCTGCACCAAGACCTAGGAAATTCATAGGCATACCTAGATGGGATACAATATCAATTAGTGAACCAATTGGCTTATATCAAATCGCACAACAGAATTTGCTATTATAAATGCCATAAATTCAAGATACCAGCATAATTACAATAATATCTATATACAGACCCAGAATAACATAAAAATTACTGGAAGTGCTGTCTTGGGATGTTCATTATTTATATTAGATTTTTTATTAAAAAAAATTTTAGGGACTTCGCAAGGAAACACAATGTACTTTAACTATGCTACCAACATATGCAGCCTACTACTATTTTAACCAAATGATGAACTATAACAATATTATGACGAATATATGTAAATTGTAGTAACTTATTATCTAGGTTAGAACTGCATGATTCGGTAAGGAACAGATAAAAATATGTTGCAACATTTGTAAAAAAACTGGTAGGTAGCATACTTTGATGGTGAATTGAGAGCATAAAAGTCAAAGGCGCACTCAAGTAGCAAATAATGATCCAGTCCAGGCCAATAATAGCTGCTTTTTAGACCTCTTTTCGGTGATTTAGACAGTTTTAGAATGGTTTTTTGGCCTGTTTAGACTGGTTTTGGGCTGGTTCAGACCCTTTGAAACTAACTCTGGCCACTTCAGAATGGTTTTTTTGCTGGTTCAGACTGGTTCTTTTCCAGTTCAGGGCACCTTGCTGCCCTGAGCGCCTTTGGTGCCTTCGGCTACTATGAATGAGAGTGCTACATTGTGTTAACTGCATTTTGCCCAAACTTAATTATAAGCAAAAATAACGTCTACTTGCCCTATGGCATACGATTTGCTTAAATTTGGAACATAAAATAGGATACGAAGTTTTTCATGATAAACAAGATAATAAATGGTTACTTAGGTTAATAATTTGATATGATTCTAGGTCAATTATTCTTATCTTTGTAAGAGACTCAGTAATTGTTGCTTTACAAAACCCAAATTAAAACCCTAATCTCCCAAAATGCAATCAAAAATCTTGAACACAATTCAATCCATATATGATTCCAGAATCTGAAATTCACTTCAGTCTCCTGAAATTTTACTCAGTTCATGAACATCAGATATTTATCAAACATTATCTGTATACTGTCTAATCAATCATAAGCACGTAAGTCCAGTTCTTCCAAATGTGAAGAACTGTGCGATCGTGTGTGTGTGTGTGTGTGTGTGTGAGAGAGAGAGAGAGAGACCTCCGAAACCCCATCCAATGCCGAAACCACAACCGACACCAAAACCTGAAAGAGATTGAGAAATTGCAGGATGAAATGATGTACGTATGAACAAAAAGGAAGAAGGGTTTGAGATTACCGAATCCAACACCGGCTCCATTGAAGTTTGTAAGCACCATCCCGACGACGAACTGTGGATTCTACATTTTCAATACGGAGGCCTTTACGAATTAAAAGGGAACGATTCTACACGTATCGGTAAGAATTGGCAGTCATTGTCTCAATAGCTTTGAGACTTTGAGTTCAAATCTAAAAAAAAAATTATGGGTGTTGTTAGTAGACGCCAGGCCCGTTTCTTAAACACCATTTATATGAAGCGTATAGCGTTATACGGGTCGTATATAAATCTGACACCCGACATTCTCTGACACATCATCACAGCTCTGACATGTTCGCCAGACGCCAGCCATACGACCCGTATAGGCCTATACGACTCGTATGGAAATTTAATTTTGAAATGCATGCCAATCATTTGGGATCTCGGTTTGCGTATAAATTATTTGACGAGACGTTTGGATAAATACTCGATTTGCGTGCGAATACCTATTATATAATGAACGTTGAAGTTTAAGTTTTCTTCATTCAATCTATTACTCGTTAAATATTACTTGTTTGTATTTCTTCGAAATCGTACTAAAGGTTTAAAAATGTCGATGGGAAACAACAGCTTCGGAGATGAATACATGTGTGTTTATGAAACTGATCAGGTAATAAGATTATTTGTTATACAGTCGTTAGTTTATAAAATTTTAAACATTTGTTGTTTTCAGGTATTTGTTGATCCTGATGAACTGGTTGAATGGGCTATTGCCAGAAGCCTTGAAAACGGTTATGTGTTAGTTCGACGTCGAAGCAAAACTAATCCATCCGGAGCCGTTATTAAGGTGTGGCTCAAATGCGATCGTGGTGGAGTGTACAAAAGAGAACCAAAACTTAGACGTACTAATTCAAAGAAGACCGGTTGCGAATTTGAGTTAATTGGAAAATACGAGAGGAGTTGCGGTGGTTGGAAGTTGCGTGTGGTTAATGATGCGAGCGGTCAGTATACTAAAAACAAGACTAGATTTAATCTATTTAACCTAAGCTAAAGACACGAAATCTAACCCTAGACCTATACTTAACCTAAACACCTAGTAATAATCGGAAAACCTAAACTAGACCGCTCCTAAGGCAAGTGTACCTGTCGGTGGCATAATAGCTGGTGGAAGTCCGGATATCGAACCAATGGACACTAGTATAACAAACTTAACCTAGACTGTGAACTAACTAAGGTAAAAGAGAGGGGGGTTTTGGTGCTAACTGATAACCTGATCAGACTGAAACTGACTAAGAACACTAAACTATCAACTACACTAAAACAGCAATACTAAACTGATAATGAAACTGGAATCTAACTGCAGTGAGGAAAACTGGTATATCTAGGCTGGGAATCAAAAGTATGACAGATGCTGATCTGGACTGACTTATGAAGGATGAAGACTAGGATCTTAAGGAACAGACTACGGAATACCTAATGGGACCCAGATCAGATACCAGGCAACTCCAATGGGAATCCTAAGGCTGTAATGTATGCACTAGTCTATCGGGTCACCTTCCGGTTTTCCCGATATGCAATTGCACTCTAACGGGTGAATCACCTCCTGGATTTCTCCACCTGTTTGTATCCTAAGACACTAGAGAGCTATAAAGTTAACAACTTTGACATGGATTGACAGTAACACTAAGTAGATTCAAGACAACGCCCTCCCGGGTCGGTTAACTCAAAAATCCCAAGTGTAAGCGACCAACCATCTAACCTATTACCTCCCGGATTTCTAGGCTAGGTCACACATGCAAATAACTATACTTAATGAAGTCTAATCCTATGGAATGTGATCAACAACCCATAAACTAACCTAAAACATAAAGTAGTAGGCCTAACATGCATCTAAGTGTGGAAAGACCTTTCTAAACACATGTGGATCAAACATTCACCAAATATAATCATTCAACACATGCAAATATCATCAAAGTTTCAAACTTTACAGCTGATTACAAAGCATATATCATCCATAAGCATAGATCATGTACAAAATCATCAAAGATCAAAACTTTATCCCAAACCTAGATACAACCATAGATCTAGCCAACAATCATCTCAACAGTAGTAAAACAGGTCTGAAATAAGTCTAAATACATGAAAGATCAATGCTTTAAACTAAGAACATGTAAAGATAAGGAAAATACTCAAAAACAAGGTCCTTCTTCACTTCAACAAGCCCTAATCAAGCCCTTGACTCCATGGTTAAGCTCCAGCAGCTTCCTAGCTTGATTAGGGTTCCAAAGACGTAGAAAAAGACCCCTAAAACGGCTGGAATGCGATCCATTTATAGAGGGCTTGAAATTAGGGTTTAGGCTAGAAATCCATCTGGGGCGCATAGCCTAGCGTGGTAAGCGCGAGGCTAGGCTATGCACGCGGAAAACAAGGAAATTTGCGTCTGATGATGCCAGGGGCATAGCCTGGGGCCAAGAAGCCACGCTAGGCTATGCTCCTAGGGTTAGTTTTCTTTATTTCTTTGTTTTTTCGCCCGCACTTGATTCCGATGCCTATGTGCCAGGTTTAAATTTTAAAAAATTCTAGGTTGTTAGTTTACAGAGGTTCCTTTATTCACTATTACTTAGTTTCAGATTTCCCGAATTTTCCAAGTCTTAAACCCACAAGAATCCTGAATTTAAGTTTATTCTATCAATTCAAAGGAACTTTCTATCGGCTGGGCCTACCAACAAATCCCAAATCAATACACAATTTATCCTCTAAAAACCTAAGCCCTAATCATAATCCGATCATCTTCCATTTATAAAATGCAAGCAAGAACAAGGACATTTTTCAAGACTCTAGCTATACACATCCTAAAACTCTAGACTCAATCAAAAAATGCAAAATTAATAAATAAACAAACAAATATTTACAGAAAGATAAAACTAAGGTAAAAGTGGAAAAGACTTAGCTGATCACGCAACATCAGCACGAGTGAGTCTAATCCAAAATGAAGTTCATCAAAAGTCGGCCGTTTGCAAATGAAGTAGTCTGAGTAGCCGCCACCCGAATGTAATTGAGTACGAGCAGTTAAAATCAGACTGCAAATTAAGATCTCAAACACCCAACCAGATTAACTGAAAATAAAAAGACTCAAATACTGACTTGAATAATATTTACAATGACTCAATTGAAAGAAAAATCTTTTTGTAAAGTTTTTGATTTTGATTTTGATTTTTTTTATTATTATTATTATTATTATTTTTTTGTGTTTTTAACTTTAAATATTTATCAATTGAATTATTTAATTACAAGTTCTAATTTATTTATAAAAATTTCAAAAATTTTCTCCTAATTTACAAAATTTTATAAAAAAAATTAACTTTTTATACACAATGACTTGATTTCTTGATTTTACAAAAATGAAAAATCAAAAGGCGTCAGCCTGACATACCCACACTTAGAACAACACATTGTCCTCAATGTGGATTCAGAACTGGCGATAATAAAAAAAAATTGAAAAGTAAGGTTGCAAAAGGATGGCGACGAACTCCCTGATTTTATGTAGACATGTCGTGCGTGGAGTTGCGCGCCTCTAAATATACAACAACACTCATATACAATTGTTAATACAACAATGAATTATAATTTATACACACAACACGATATACAACCATTAAACACAACTAATAAATTACATAATTAAACAATTATACAACCAACACATTACAAATATTTTACAATAAAAATAAACAACCAATGCACAACATTCATATACAACCACAATAATAACAGGAAATAAATTAAATACAACCACAGAATAAATAAACAAATAAAAAGAGACAGACATACCAAAATAGATAACATATATAATGTTCTGTCCGAATACATACAACTGAAAAGAGGAAATACATCAACTAAGCTAAATACAAACTATCACTCCACATCCTCATCCACATCCTCCTCCTCATTCTCATCCTCTCCGCCCTCGTGGTCGGCTGCTGGGAGGCGAGGGTCTAGCATCCGAGGGGCCAACTCGACCTCTAAACGAGCCGCTATGCGCCTCAAGCTGTCCTCAATCGCGTCTAATCTCTGAAGGAGATAACGCTGGGTAAGACGAGGAGCAGCAGGAGGGCGTGGCGGCATATCACGAGCTGGACGCTCCCTCTGATGACGGATGCGGTGCGTTGATGGTGGATGCACCGGGGGAACAGGGGCAGGAGGATCGTCCAAAATGGGTGCCCACTGGGGTGGCACGTCCCACGTGACCATCCCTGAAGTCTGCATATCATGTAAAGCATATGGAACCGTCTCGGGGCCGACGGTCACATGCTCCACTGGGTACCAGTCGAGCACCCAAGACGGTCAGCAAGGCGGCAGACGTAGGGGCCCATGTCCAGGCGCGCAGTGTGGCCCCCCCGACGAGGCCTCGCAAAAGATGTGAGCAAAATAGTAGCGAGGTTCGCCGGGTGGCGACCCTGAATGCAATATAGGCAGAAGAGGTCAAAGTAGCTAACCTTGTCCTTGCCGGAGTGGCGAGGAATCAAGGTACTAGCGATGATCCTATGGATGTAACGCGAAAGAGGATCGCGGATATGTGGAACCAGCCGCCGATCCGTATGCGGAGGGAGCGCTATCGTGCTCCAATAGAGTGTCATCTCATCCTCCGTAACGTATCCGGGCCGGCTGCCCGAGATACGCCCTAAGGAGGCCCTCAAACCCTCCAGCGGCCACCTCCGCCCTGGTGTAAATGCCCATGGCCACTGCAAAATCAGCGACACTCATGCGTTGTGTCGTTCGTCCTAAGGAGAACGACACAACACCGGGGCTGTGAGGGAGCTCTCATCGTAGCGTATGGTGGATAGGAATTCCACCGTGAGCTCCGTGTACTGCCGCCACGGACATCGCAACAAGTACGCCCACGGTGGAGTCATCATCGCATCAAACTCCTCTAATCGGCCAAGTCGCTCGATGACCGCTCTATCAAATCCCCTGTGCTGAATGGTCTCTAATACCGCCAGCCTGATCATGTGCGAGTACTCCATGGTATCTGCCTGAAACTGTAGGAATGTGTGGTCAGGTATAGAGCGCAGCTGGGGGTGGACCGGGCAAGCATATGGTGGTGGCACGTCCAATGGTGCTGAGTAACGGATCTCGCGTGGTGGTGGCGGCTGCCTCTGCGCCTGCGCCTGTGCGGTGGTAACGCGACGGGCCCTCTTGGGCCTGCTCCCTGTGCTCGATGCATCTGCCATCTCTGCGATAATATACAACAAACATATACAAAAATAATTACAAACTAACTATAATCCTAAATCCTAAGTTTTTATTAAATTTATTTTACAAATGTTTATTTAGTTACAAAGTTTGTTGTTTTTATTATTAATTTTACAAATTGTGTTAATTTAATTATTTATGTGTGATATATATACCGTGTGTCATTATTTATGTTATACAAAATTTTATTTTAATATACAATTAATTAATTAATTTACAAAAAATATACATACATACATACATACATACATTAGTGTTTACTTATTATTATTACAAATTCATAAATTTATTTGTTAAGTTACAAATGATACATACATATATAAATTTAATTTGTAATATACATACTACATTTTACAATACATTTTTTTTATTGTTTAAATTTTATGTTTGCACAATATTATTTATTTGTTTATTGCAAGTGTTTTATTAGAAATACAACATTTATGTTTTTAAGTTACAAATATATATATTTATTTTAATTTACATTGACATTAATATTAAACATACATAATTTTACATACATACATTATTTTACAAATTTTACACTTATGTTACAAAACATTTTAATTTACATTTACATGCGTATTAATATACAAAATAACATACATTATTTTTATTATTTTCTACACTTATTTATTTTACAAGAATTATTATTATTGTTGTTGTTAGTATACATACATATTACTTATATATTATTTATATAAAAGTAGCATTACTATGCTTATTTTATGTCACATTATTTGTATTGTACAAATATTTATTTTACAAAACATATACATGTATGATACAAGTGTTTACAAACAACATAATATACATTTATGGTTATTAATTATACAAATTTATTTTACAAGATTTACAAACATACATTTTATTATTATTTTTAATACATTATTTACATACACAATTACAAGGTTACAATTTTACATACATACTATTTATGTTACAAATATACATTTACATTCAAAAATTTAGTTATGTTACAAAATTATTTATACATATACATATTTATGTTAAATTATTTTTAGTGTACAAAACTTACATTTATTTTACAAAAATTATTATTATTATTTTTTTATTTTCTGTTTTTATTTATTCTTTTCATTTTATTTTCTATATTTTTTTTATTCAGTTTTATTAGTTAACTGAAAATAAAATAAATTAAAAATAAAAAGAGAAAATTTGAAAAGGGGGTGATGGCACCAGCGACATTTCCGGCCAAAAATTCCGGCCAAATCCGATCGATCATCACTAAGGGGCTGTTTGGTGGCATCTGAATGAGTCTGAATGGGTCTGAATCTGAATGATTCAGATTCAGACCGTTTGTTTCACTCAAAAAAATCATGTCTGAATGAGAGTTCAGATCTGAATGGATGTCTGAATCATTCAGATCTCATAACAAGTCAGAATGAAAAAAATAATCCAAAGGGTCCTTTTTACCCTCTCATTTTATAACCTGATCTTCTTTCCCTCTGCCTCACGACCAACACCACCCCTCCCGCAGCTCCTTCCGGCCGCCCCCTATTCCGGCCATCGCCACCTTCCCGCCTCTCCTTCCGGCGAGCAATCTACAATCGCTGCGCTACAAGACTTCTACCGCCGCCAGCCACCTCCGATTGTAGCCCCTCGCCAACTGTTACTCTCTCTCTCTCTAACTATATAGATACATATGGGTTGACCACCTCTTTGCTACCGCCGCCTCCCTACTCTCGTCTACCACCTCTTTGCCACCGATGACCACCTCCTGCAGCCGCACCATCTGTCCACTGTGTTTGTTTTCTGTGATCTACACTAAAACTAGGAGAGTAGAAGGGGCGAATCTATGAATTTACTATTGTTGGTTTGACATTTGACAGTGGCTGAGGCGAGTGTTTGGGCTGATAGTGGTAGGGCGTTGAACGTTCATGGTGTGGTGCGATCGTAGAAGAGTAGGAAATTAGGTTAGTTTGGATTTGTGCCTTTTTTTTTGTTTTTTTATTAATAATGAAACATATAAAAATTGTTGGAGCTGATATTTAATATAAAAATGGTTAGTTATGTTAGAATTTTAGCCATTTTTATGAATATATGGATTTTTGGATTTTAACATGTTTGGATTTTACCTTGTTATTAGTATTTATATTAATGCTGAAAAAAAAAGGTATTCGAAGGGTAAAATAGTCATCTTGTATACTCATTCAGATGTTCAGCCAAACTGTCTTAACTGGTTCAGCACTTAATGATTCAGATCCTCTTAACCATTCAGACATCTTAACCATTCAGCACTTAATGATTCAGATGCTACCAAACGGCCCCTAAGATCAACAAGTATCAACCCCAAATCAACACTGATCTAATCTACTCGAACTAATTTGCTACCGAAACTGAAAATTGAAAGAAAACTAAAGAAAAGAAAGGGGGTACCGGTGGTGGCTGATGGTGTTTGTTGCGGCGGTGGTGGATGGTTGTGCCTGTGAGGATGGCGACAAACAGCGTCGGAAGGTGAAGATGATGATGTGCAACTGGAGACGGCGGCTGAGGTCACTCCGGGGTTGAACAGCGGTGGCTGAGGCGTGACAGATGGTGGTGACTGGAACCGCGGTGGTGATGGCGATGATGAACAGTGATGATGCCGACGACTGCTGGGGACGAACGAAGATGGCAACTGGCGGTGGTGATGACGGCGACCGGTGGTGGCTGGAAGAGGGCGGCGGCGTTCGATGGTCGCGAAGATGCACAACGGTGGTGGTGGTTGATGGAGAATCGGGCGTGCGACTGAAGATGGTGATGATAACAGCAACCGACGGTAGTGGCGCAGGTGATGAGCGGGGATGACGACTGGAGACGGCGACGGTGTGCGGCGGCTGAGGTGACTCCAGATTATGGTGCTCGATCCGGAGGTGAACAGTGATGGTCGTGTGGAGATGAGAGGCGGTGGTGGACGGCGGTGAACGTAGACAGCGGTGGCTGAAGGTGGTGAATGACGGTGGTCGGAGTTGGATTAGGGTTTTTAGGCGTGGTAGATGATAGTGGTGATGAGTGGTAGGTTAGATGGTGAACGGTGGCTTTTGTTAATTAATTTTTTTTTCAAAAATTTTGGACTCGCGCATAGCCTAATGTGGGCTCTCCTTTCCTGGCTATGCGCCTAGGGTAAAATTTCTGTTCCCCCCCCCCCCCCCCCCCCCCCCCCGTTTATATATATATTGAATAAATGAAATCCTAAAAATTAGAAATTAATTCCTGATAACTTAAATTAAACTTAACTATAATTAACTAAATTCTAACTAATCTTAACCATGCAAAATTAATTAAAACTAAATTTAATTAAAATTAATTCTAATAAAACAAAATTAAGCTAGGCAATTAATTTAATTAACATTCTAAGTAATCTAATTTAAACTAGCAAAATAAAATAAAACTAAATTCATTAACGAAAATAAAATCAAAATCAACATAGAATTAGAAGCAAACAACCCTAAACAAAATTAAAGACTAAAATTAACCTAACAAAAACAAAAGAAAAAAAATCGAGTTAAGCAACTAGTGACGTAAAAAGTAATCAGATTTAATGCCTGGTAATGAAATCAGTCGTTCGAAATGGTAATATCGAACATGCCTGATGACATACCCACACTTGAATCCGACCCAGTTGTGCGAGCACACTTACATCACTGATCATACAAAACTCAATGAACTCAAACTAAACTATGTACACTATTTACAAACTGGGCCAAAGCCCGAATCCCTAACCAGCTCGGGATTCGAGGTGAATAACCTCCTCATCAGATGGAATCGGGCCTCCAATGTAGGGCTTCAAACGGTGCCCATTGACCTTCCACGTGTGGTCACCCGATTCCAACTCCACCGCACCATGCGGGAACACCTCGCGAATCACAAAAGGGCCTCTCCACCTCGACTTTAGCTTTCTTGGGAAAAGCCTCAGTCTCGAGTCATAAACCAGGACTCGATCGCCCTTCGTGAACTCCTTAACATTCCTCAATCTCCGATCGTGCAGCGCCTTCGTGCGCTCCTTATAACTCCACGACCGAGCATACGCCTCGTCGCGTAGCTCATCCAACTCGTGCAACTGGAGGAACCGGTGCTTGGCGGCCTGTGACAAATCCAAGTTCACAACTTTCAAAGCCCAAAAGGCCTTGTGCTCAAGCTCTACAGGTAGATGACAGGATTTACCATAGACCATCCGATAGGGAGTCGTCCCAATCGGATTCTTAAACGCTGTCCTAAAAGCCCATAATGCGTCATCTAGTTTGTTGGCCCAATCCTTCCTAGTATGCCCGACAGTCCTCTCCAGAATCCTATTAACTCCCCGATTCGTGTTCTCCACCTGACCGCTGGTCTGCGGATGATATGCGGTCGACAGACGGTGGTTGAACCCGTATTTGGCTAGCACTTTGTCCATCTGGACATTACAGAAGTGCGTGCCACGGTCACTGATCAACGCTCTCGGAGTCCCAAACCTACAAAACAAGTGCTTCAGAAATCTCACCACTACTCTCGCGTCATTAGTAGGGAGCGCCTGTGCCTCCACCCACTTAGAAACATAATCAATAGTGACGAGTATGTACCTGTTCCCTCGGGAAGAAGGGAAAGGTCCCATGAAATCGATGCCCCAGACATCAAAAATCTCAACAACCTGAATAGGGTGCTGGGGCATCTCATTCCTTGATGAGATATTTCCTGTCCTCTGACAGGAATCGCACTTCCTAACTAACTCATGAGCATCCTTAAAAATGGTGGGCCAATAAAAACCAGAATCAAATACCTTCTTCGCTGTGGAAGAAGGTCCGTGATGCCCACCAGTAAGGCCCTCATGACAGTGCCTAAGGATCTCTAATCTTTCCTCTCTGCTCACACACCTCCTAAAAACCTGATCAGCACACACACGGAAAAGGTAAGGTGCATCCCAGATGTAATGCCTCGTGTCGGCAAATAACTTGTTGCGCTGCTAGGATGTCAAACCCTTAAGGAGGAAACCGTTGGCCAAATAATTGGCAATGTCTGAAAACCACGGTAATCCGTCATCTAGCCTATCCGTGCGGCAGATCTCATCTATCCCCACACTCATCAGTGTCTCCTGGGGAAACCTATCCCTCATCGCTCCCTCGCGAATGAACTCCCTCTCTGGATCCTCAAGTCGCAACAAATGGTCAGCGGCTACGTTCTCAGCTCCCTTCTTGTCCTTAATCTCGATGTCAAACTCAGACAGAAGGAGGATCCACCTGATCAGTCTTGGCTTCGCGTCCTTTTTGGCAAAAAGGTAACGCAGAGCCGCATGATCGGTATAGACAACAGTCTTGGAGAGGACGAGATAAGACCTAAATTTATCAAAGGCGTAGACTACCGCCAACAACTCCTTCTCAGTAGTCGTATAATTCTCCTGGGCGGCATCTAAGGTCTTACTCTCATAATAAATAGGGTGGAAATGCTTATCCACCCTCTGCCCAAGGACAGCCCCCACTGCGAAATCACTCGCATCGCACATGAGCTCAAATGGCTGGCTCCAGTTGGGGGCTATCAGAATCGAGGCACTAACCAGCCTCTCCTTCAGATACTCGAAGGCTCTTAGACAATCATCATTAAACACAAACTCCACATCCTTCTCAAGCAAACGAGTGATAGAGGGTGATCTTCGAAAAATCCTTAATGAAACGTCTGTAGAATCCCACATGACCTAAAAAGCTTCGCACAGCTTTAACACTCGTGGGAGGAGGAAGTTTGTTGATCGTCTCAATCTTAGCTTTGTCGACCTGGATGCCGTCACGGGATATCTTATGACCAAGAACAATCCCCTCAGTGACCATAAAGTGGCATTTCTCCCAGTAAGCATAAGATTTGTCTCAACACATCTCCTAAGCATCTTCTCCAGGTTAATCAAACACTGATTGAAAGAACTCCCAAACACAGAAAAATCATCCATAAATACCTCCATGGAAGTCTCGATCATGTCCTGGAAGATGGCAACCATACATCTCTGAAAAGTGGCTGGAGCGTTACATAACCCAAAAGGCATACGACGGTATGCAAAAGTACCGTATGGGCATGTAAATGTGGTTTTCTCTTGATCCTCTGGTGCAATCGGGATCTGGAAATAACCTGAGAAACCGTCAAGGAAACAGTAAAACTGTTGTCCCGACAAATGTTCCAGCATCTGATCGATAAACAGAAGTGGGAAGTGGTCCTTCCGGGTGGCGTCATTCAATTTCCTATAATCTATGCACACCCTCCATCCAGTGACTGTACATGTGGGAACTATCTCCTTCTTCTCGTTCACCAGAACAGTCATGCCGCCCTTCTTAGGGACCACATGCACTGGGCTCACCCAAGATGAATCAGAAATGTGGTATATGAGCCTAGCATCTAACAACCGAAGAACCTCCTTCTTCACCACCTCACCCATGTTAGGATTTAGCCTCCGCTGTGGTTGAACCACTGGATTGAAATCCTCCTCCAACAGAATACGATGCGTACAGAAAGAAGGGTGAATACCCTTAATGTCCATTAGCTTCCACGCAATCGCCTGCTTGTGCTCTCTCAGCACAGCAATAAGTCTACTCTTCTCTACATCTATTAGAGCTGCTGAAATAATGACAGGTAGATCAGAGTCCCCATCAAGGAATGCATACTCAAGGTGAGGTGGAAACTCCTTTAGCTCTAATGATGGGGGAGCCTCAACAGATGGCTTTTCAGCCGGCTCAGAACTCTCAACCTCAAACACTGTGGGATAAACAGGAGGCTCCACTGCTAAACTGCTAGGAATGTAATCAAGATAAGCCTCAATAGCAGCAGCATGGACCTCAACTCCCACATCCTCAACTCTCTCATCACTGTCACCCAAGTCCTGATCTATCAACAGATCAACTCCACTAATGTAGTCTAGGCAACGATCCATAGTAGAGAAAAATGCATCTAGAAAGTAGACCTGATCCTCCTGACCACTGGAGTTCTTCATGGACTTCACCACATCAAAGGTGACAGTGTCATCTCCAACACGCAATGAGATCTTCCCCTCATAAACATCAATCATCGCCTTCGTCGTGCGAAGGAAAGGTTGTCCCATGATGAGGGGAACTTGGTCATCAGCCTGCATGTCAAGTATCACAAAATCCATTGGGAAGACAAACTTGTCCACCTTCACCAGGACATTCTCAACAATCCCCCGAGGATACTTGACTGACCGATCAGCCAATGCCAAACTCATGCATGTAGGTGCCGGCTCTCTAAGATCTAGCTGCTTATAAATGGAATATGGCATCAAATTGATGCTAGCACCTAGATCAGCCAATGTATGGTTCACAAAAGAACCGCCAAATAGACAGGGAATAGTGAAAATCCCTGGATCCTCAAGCTTCTCTGGCAGCTTATTCTGAACCAATGCCGAGCACCTAGCTCCTAAAGTCACGGTAGAGAGTGTCTCTAACTTCTTCTTGTTAGACAGGAGGTCTTTAAAAAACTTATCATATTTCGGCATATGCTGGAGAGCCTCAACAAATGGGAGATTGATCTTAAGCTGCTTAAACATCTCCAAAAAGTGTCCATACTCCTGATCACGCTTCATCTGCAGTGCGCGCGCGGGATATGGAAGCTTAGTCAAATCAATCTCAGGGTCCTCCGCCACTCTCTTACCCTTCTTATTCTATTCTACCTTCTCCTTCCTCAACCTATCAACTGAAGACTCGCTGCTCGGCGCTGTACTTGCTGGGACTAGCCTCACGGGCGCCCCTGCAGGAGTCTCCATCTCTATCTCCTCGTCCACCGGTTCATCTTCATCAGGTATGACCGGTGGTGGCAGTTCAACATCTCCTCCCTGACCACTTCGTGTGGTCACTGCCTTCACATGACCCCTAGGGTTGGGGTCAGTGTTCGCCCTAAACGACCCCCCCGGCCTCTCTCAAATCTCTTTGCTAACTCTCCCACCGAACGCTGCAAATCCAGAAAGCCAGCCTGCTGGTTCCTCAACAACGTATCGTGCTCCTCGATCTTCTGGTCCCGTAGCTTGTCCTTGTCCACAATCTGCTGAAGCATCTTCATCTGCTGCGCCATCATGGCCTCCAGCTTCATGTCTCGATCTCTTCTACCGGAGCTCTCGGGCGTGTCTCTCTCCGTGATCGAGATCTAGCGAGCCGGTGGCTTCTCGTAAGAGCTGCTGCTGTGGTGGTTGCCCCGCCAATTCGAGTGCTGCTGCTGATGCTGTCCCTGATTCTGGCCTCGCCAATGTGAATTCTGATTCCAACTAGGGTTAGGGTTAAAAGACCTATTCCAACCAGAATTTATGGCCTCAACCTGTGCCTGATCGGTAACCAGGCACTCAGCAGTACTATGTCCACCACGACAAATCTCGCACCGAGCAGCTGCCATCTTCAGTTCTTTAATGTCCTTCGCCAGTGCCTCTAAGGCGGCGGCAGTGCTCGTGTCGGGTGTAACATGGTGCATCCCTCGAGTCGGGATAGGCGGTGCGATAGTGGGCTTTGCAGCCGGCACAGCTCTCCTCACATAGGATGGGTCCTCATACTCCGCTAAGGCGAAATCCTCGAACATCGCCTCCCACTCTTCTGGCTCCTTCTTGTCCATAATGTGCCCCCAGGAGCTGTATTAAATCTCCGCTTCGTCTCCAATGTCAGTCCATTATAGAACTTCTAGACAAGGGCCCAATCAGATAGGCCGTGCTGTGGGCATCTGCTCAGAAGGGAGTTGAACCTCTCCCACGCCAAGTAGTATGGCTCATCATCGTCCATTCTAAACGAATGGATCTGATCCCGCAATCTGGCAGATTTAGAAGGAGGATAATATTTCTTCAGGAACTTTGTCTGAAGGTCAGCCCATGTAGTGATCGAGTCCGTGGGAAGAAGATTCAGCCATGTAGCAGCTCGTCCGGCGAGTGTGAATGGGAACAAACGAAGGTAGACGGCCTCCTCCGAAACTCCATTGATGCGGAACGTGTCGCATATACGCACAAAAATGGAGAGATGGCCCGGTGCATCCTCGTCATCCAGGCCATGAAACTGGGTCGAATTCGTGATCGTCGACATCACGTGGGAAGGGATCTGCCAGTTGTTGTTGTTGACGCCCGGTCTTGTGATGGCAGACCGGGCACCGACAACCCCATGACTGGCTAGTTCGTGAACATTCCGCCTCGGTGGCGGATGTGGTGGTGGATCCATGACAAGAGAAAGGTCAAGAAAACTTACCTGCTGTCGGGCCCTCAGAATCTGCTCTGGTGATGTAAGCTCGAACTCTGGTGCTCCCTGTGATCGGGTGTGGGGCATGCAACTATCGACACCATAATCAAGCAAGCAAGTAAGACTCACATATGTACGAAGAAAAATTCTTAATCTAAGGCACACATAACACAAAACAAATAAAGGCACTAAGAAGAGAAATAAAAACTAAGCCTAAAAAGGAAAACTAAACTAATAGGGGGGGGGAAGGAAAAAGAAACTAAGAATATGTACAAAGAAAAATTCTTAATCTAAGGCACACATAACACAAAACAAATAAAGGCACTAAGAAGAGAAATAAAAACTAAGCCTAAAAAGGAAAACTAAACTAATAGGGGGGGGGGGAGGAAAAAGAAACTAAGAAGATAAGCAAGTAAATGCCACAATCTAAGTGATCTTTGCTATTGCCTAGTATCCCCGGCAACGGCGCCAAAAACTTGATGCGAGCGGTCAGTATACTAAAAACAAGACTAGATTTAATCTATTTAACCTAAGCTAAAGACACGAAATCTAACCCTAAACCTATACTTAACCTAAACACCTAGTAATAATCGGAAAACCTAAACTAGACCGCTCCTAAGGCAAGTGTACCTGTCGGTGGCAGAATAGCTGGTGGAAGTCCGGATATCGAGCCAATGGACACTAGTATAACAAACTAAACCTAGACTGTGAACTAACTAAGGTAAAAGAGAGGGGGGGTTTGGCGCTAACTGATAACCTGATCAGACTGAAACTGACTAAGAACATTAAACTATCAACTACACTAAAACAGCAATACTAAAATTGATAATGAAACTGGAATCTAACTGCAGTGAGGAAAACTGGTGTATCTAGGCTGGGAATCAAAAGTATGACAGATGCTGATCTGGACTGACTTATGAAGGATGAAGACTAGGATCTTAAGGAACAGACTAAGGAATACCTAATGGGACCCAGATCAGATACCAGGCAACTCCAATGGGAATCCTAAGGCTGTAATGTATGCACTAGTTTATCGGGTCACCTTCCGGTTTTCCCGATATGCAATTGCACTCTAACGGGTGAATCACCTCCCGGATTTCTGCACCCGTTTGTATCCTAAGACACTAGAGAGCTATAAAGTTAACAAATTTGACATGGATTGACACTAACACTAAGTAGATCTAAGACAACGCCCTCCTGGGTCGTTTAACTCAAAAATCCCAAGTGTAAGCGACCAACCATCTAACCTATCACCTCCCGGATTTCTAGGCTAGGTCACACATGCAAATAACTATACTTAATGAAGTCTAATCCTATGGAATGTGATCAACAACCCATAAACTAACCTAAAACTCAAAGTAGTAGGCCTAACATGCATCTAAGTGTGGAAAGACCTTCCTAAACACATGTGGATCAAACATTCACCAAATATAATCATTCAACACATGCAAATATCATCAAAGTTTCAAACTTTAAAGCTGATTACAAAGCATATATCATCCATAAGCATAGATCAAGTCCAAAATCATCAAAGATCAAAACTTTATCATCCCAAACCTAGATACAACCATAGATCTAGCCAACAATCATCTCAACAGTAGTAAAACAGGTCTGAAATAAGTCTAAATACATGAAAGATCAATGCTTTAAACTAAGAACATGTAAAGATAAGGAAAATACTCAAAAACAAGGTCCTTCTTCACTTCAACAAGCCCTAATCAAGCCCTTGACTCCATGGTTAAGCTCCAGCAGCTTCCTAGCTTGATTAGGGTTCCAAAGACGCAGAAAAAGACCCCTAAAACGGCTGGAATGCGATCCATTTATAGAGGGCTTGAAATTAGGGTTTTAGGCTAGAAATCCATCTGGGGCGCATAGCCTAGCGTGGTAAGCGCGAGGCTAGGCTATGCGCGCGGAAAACAAGGAAATTTGCATCTGATGATTCCAGGCGCATAGCCTGGGGCCAAGAAGCCACGCTAGGCTATGCTCCTAGGGTTAGTTTTCTTTATTTCTTTGTTTTTTCGCCCACACTTGATTCCGATGCCTGTTTGCCTTCATTCCCGCTCCTCCGGGACACATTCCTGCACAAAAACACTAAAATGTAAAAAGAAACATAAATCGACTCGAAATATTTACAAAACTAACGAAAACAGACTCGAATATGTACAAAAACGGATGTGTTAAACTAACACATCAAAAATACCCACACTTAAACCTTTTTCGTCCTCGAAAAAGCTAATAAAATGGAATCATAGATCAGGGCTAGGTTTTTAATATGCAATGATTTAACAATCTTAAATCCTTGTGTATTAACCGCGATTGTTGGTATAATGGTCCAATCTAAACCCAAACACCAATTTCAAGTTCCCTAATCATGATTTATTTATGTTCAAGTTTAATCATTCATCTTATGGATCCCATCCCTTGGTCAAAACGAGTTATCTTAATCCTAAACAACAGCTTTCAAGGCACATGATTAAATCTAAAGACTTAAACCTACCTCTGTATTCAAACTATCTAGATCTCAACTTTATGACATCAAACATCATCAAATGGCTTCTATAGTGTGCGGAATCCATAATATAAGATGTAACAAACAATTTCTATTCATAAATTCGTTGACTTTACATTACGTGTCTATTTATACTAGTCTAGGAGTACACCAAACATAAAAGTACAAGAAAACTAAAGTACACGAACATCAAAAGTATACGAAAATGGAAGACTTGCAACCCTCATTCGTTCGTCTATTCGAACAAGAACACAAAGTCCCTCGATTTTCAAACAAAGGTAAGTAATTTATATACCAAAACGTTAAGTTTTTAAATAGGACTCAAAGCCCTATGTTTAATTTCGTTATCGAGTTCGAAATCGTAGCAAATCGATCGATAAGGGAGTTAGGGTTCTCAGATTCTTCATAAGAGGAATTGGGGCAAAACATAAATGTATAATAAAACCAATTCGAATGGATCCATAACGCGGCTCAGGCCTTAGATCAACTGGTTAGGTCTTGTGTTTTCCGGGTTATGGTCATGGGTTCGAATCCTGTTTCAACAGGGTTTTAGCATATTTTATTGTCTTTTGATTTAAAACAGAATTTTAATATTTAATTCCACAGAAAATTTTTATAACTAAAAACTTATAGTTTTAGTAAAAAAAACATAAATATTATGTAAATAAATAAATATATATATATATATATATATATAATATTAATTGGTTTTAAATATATATGTGTGTGTGTGTGTGTGTCATAAACAAAATACAAAGTGTTGCTTTTAAGACTTTATGGTTGAAAATTTGTTGCAAATGTTTTTAATTTTTATAATAACATTTATTAAGGTTTTATTTAAACAATGAAATTCTATTTGTATGTTTAACTTATAAATATTTATTTATTAATTTATTTACTTTTTAGGTTATTTTAACAAAACACTTACAAACTTTACAATTTTTATTAAAGTTATATATTAACTTTGATTTTTGTAAGTTTTACGAAATTATAATAACTATTCAAAGAAAATATTTTATCAACATTGTTTTAATAAATAACAATATATTTATTATAAAAAACTAATATATTATTAATTGATTTTAATTTGTTTAAAGATTAACTTATTTTGTGTAAAATAGAAAATATAAATCTTTTCAAAGAAAATTATATTTAACACTAGTATTAATATGCCATTTAATACATTATTAGTTAACAAGTTACTTTATAAATTAAATATTTATCAATTAAATCATAAACTTTAAAGTATTAAAACAATGATAAAACTAAAAAATATTTTTGAAACAAATCTATTTACATTCACATATGCAATCTAGTTACAATATTGTAGTGGTATTAGGAACTCCATATAAAGACATAGTTACATACTCTTACACAAGATTGAACAAATTTAGGTTGATTGGTTGTGTTGGATATTGCTTGACTACACCCTTGACATTATTTGCAAATTAGCTCATTAATTAAGGTGAGTCTTCATAGCCCCATTTTTATGCTTTTACATTTAGGGTGAAACATGTAAACTTTGTTTTAAACTATTATCATGTGAAACTAGTTTTATGATATCAAACATATTGGATTTTAGTTAACAATGAGCATTGATCCCCCTTAGTGACTATGATAGATCTATTGGACCAGCCATCCCACTGTTGGTTGAGTTGACTTCGGTCCTCCGCAGTGATAGTTTCTAATTCTAGCATTGCTTTGCTAAACTTGGTCAAACATTATGTGTTAACATTAGTTGATTTGCTTTAGTTAATGATTCATTTATGTTATGTTCTGTTGATTGCTCTGGATCTGTATAATATGAATTCTATTAACAACTTTGTCTATGCGGAAACTAGATAACACCTATATGAATTGAAGAAAACACAATCATGCTTGTAAATATCATTCTCATTGATAATAAACTCAATTACAACTTGCACACAGCAAAGAACACACAGTTTAGTCTCACACACACTCTATTCTCAAAATCAGACTCTGTCAAGAATTCTAAACCAAAACATCAAACCTGCAAATATATACACAAACCAGACGAACCTACACAAGGTAAACGAGCCTTCACGAACCCATAGGTTCGCCAGACGAACAAATAGGTTCGTTGGACGAACCTTTACAATACAAAACCACCGGTTCGTTTGCACTAAACAAATGCATAGGTTCGTGGGCCAGACGAACCTAGCAAAAACCTATCAAAAACCTTTCTAACTTAACCAAAACAGACTTGAAAGCAACCTATTACATTATGCACCAACAAACTCCCCCTTAATAGTTGCTGCAAGTCTTCAAAATCTTGATCTTTAGTCTTCATTCATCAGTTCGAGTCCCACTCGATGACTGACCTTCATAAACATTGTCTGCTGCATGCACAAGCTAGTCAATATCTAATATCACATATACATGTCTTTCTTCCACAATGTAAACCAACACAGATCTTGGAATCTTTGCTAATCTTTCAGTTTCAATCCTAACATATCTTTCATCAATCTCAATCTGTAAAGCCATCAATTCCATATACAAATAATTGACATCTTCCCAATTACATCCTGAATGAATTCCCAACGTATAACACATTCTCGCAATGGTTTGAAATTGTAAAGCAATATCCTTATAACTGATTCCTACATCATGATAACCCTCTCTTGCATAAATCAAAGCTTCATTGAGAGTTCCAATGTCTTGTTTAGAAAAATTTACAAGCCACACAGGATCAAGTAATCTAATAACCCTCTATTGATCGTTTTCTTTCAACATAATAACAGCTTCAGAAGATCTTTCATCATAAAACCATAGTTTGAAGAATGGATTCTAGTCTTGTTCCATTTTCCTTAGCCTTGGCCTTGAGTACACCTTAGACTTTGGATAAACATATGAATTATGCTTCAACACAGAAAATTGAGGAACTAACCAATTCCAACCTTTCTTTGCTTCACGCTTCAATAAAATCTCAAATCTTTCATTATGATCAGTTTGAAAATGCTTGATCATCTTCAATCTTGAAAGTTGCATACATTCAAAAGATGGTAATGACATGAAATCATAAGCTTTTCTAAAGTATTGACACCCATCAACTCTCTTCACAACATAACAACCTCTGTTTTTCAATTCACCTGGAATGTTATGATAATAACCATAGCTCAATATCTTCCCATGCATTTTCGATTTTGAACCAATCTTAAACCTTGAAGCTTGTTTTGGATGTTTCAAAGGAACAGGATGATCATATTTCTCAATGAATGGTCTGAAAATAATCAAATTATCAACAATACACTTCTGTTCCTCTTGATTCTCTCTCCACAATTCCATTGGTCTTTTAATCTTCAATTTTTCACTTAACACAACCTGACACTTATCATTAGCTTCAACATCAAATAATTTTACCAAAGTTGGTAACTTATACAGATTTTCTTCAGAAGAACCACCATCTTCAAATTCAACTGATCTTCCTTCTTCTTCAATAGGCATTTTTTCAAAAATACTTGAATTTCGAAGCTCTTTCACATTCACCCCAAACAATCCAGCAAGTTCTTCCTTTGTGTAATCATTTTCAATCTCACCTTCTTCAATTTCTTTGTCATTACTCGATTTCTCAAAATTTCTTTGTAAGTCTTCTTCTCCAGTTTGTTTGAACAAATCAGCAAGTGTAGGCAATGTCTCATCAACAACTCTAGTTTGACATTCCTTATCAGCAATATCTTCAATTTCAATTTCTTCAAAATCTTTTGCTTGATTTGGTTCAGCAACAAATATTGGATTGACATCTAATGAAATTCCTGATGAATTATAAATTACAATCGCACCAGTGACAGAATTTAATCCACTTGAGCCATTAGCACCAGCTACACCATCATCATTATGTGTATCAAAACCTGGATGTTCATCATAATCTAAATCCTCATAATCTATTTTCTGCTCATCATCTTCATCTTCCATGTTGACATCATTAGGATCAACAACATTCTCTCCAGACACCTGGAATTCTACATTTTCATCAATTCTAGCTTCAGTGTGAATATTTGTAGAAGTTTCACCTTGAATATCACTTATCTTTTCTTCAATAACTGATTTTCTTCTACAAGAATAACTATCTTTCCATTCTGTTCCTGAGCAATCTTTCCAAAGAAACAATTTTATCATTCATAATCTCCTTTTCTCTTTGATCCTCCTCTCTCCATTTCTGTAATTGAGTAATATGAATCTTTATTGTATCAATTTCACTCTGAATAGAGGAAGACGATTGCTCAAAATCAACTTTATCCTTCTGCTTCTTTGTGACAACTAGTACCAGATCATCCGACAATCCGTCAGTATGTGTACTTACACCATTACTATGTGTAAATAACTATGTGTAGATAACTATGTGTGTATGACTATGCGTGAATAACTATTTGATAAACAGTTGGGTGAAAACAGGGCTTTAGAACAATATATCAGTTGTATGTATTTGAATGAAAATTCAAGTACAGAAATACAACAAATCACTAGAAATAACAAGGGTGAAAACAAATGACAAATACAAATCGGTTGCGATCTGATATCCACAAATAACAGAAATCAGATAACCGAAAATATCAGTGAGAAAACAATGTGAAAATATTCATAACAATGTGAAAACAGTTAGGAGTAGTTGAGTCTGTCTGTGAGAATGTACAATTCAAACAACAATTCTTTATCGTTTACGAATGATGAACTGACAGAGTGTTTGCGTGGGTGACGATTCACACAAACAAAACTACGAGTTTAACGTTCTGAACGGCAACTGAAAAATGGAAAACCAAATCAGAAAGTGAAACTTACGATCGTATTCGTATAGTGAGCGCTCTGTACGAAAACGTGCGTAAGTTAAGTTTTCTGACGAAACGAAGAAATTTAAACAATTACGAACTTAATAATAGTAAAAATAAAATTAAAATAGTATTTATTAGGAATTACAACCTAAAAAGAATTTTATAAAACTATTTTACTAAAACTATACGTAATTAACGTTACGTAACGAAATAACGCGATTTAACGCGACCGACCGAAACCGAACACGCGGGTAAACACCTGGGGTATAAAACCCCATCTTCTTCTTTCTCCTCCTTCATTTTCAGCTGATCACAACTCTCTCTCTCTCTCATCAAGAAACGCGTTTCTCTCTCTACTCTCTCTCTCTCTAAAGCTTCATCAACACTCTACCATAGCAAATGACCACCAAATTTCGCGTTCTTGGTGTCTAAACGACCCTCTCAAGTAGTATAACACAGAAGTACAAGGGATCTAGCCTGAAACTAGCTAAATCGGATTTGAAACTAGAGAGAAGTTCCAGCTGAAAAAGGTGAGTTTTCATTATTTCCGGTTTTGAGTTTTTCATTAGAAATCCAACACAAAAACTTCAATATCTCACTCGTTTCTGAGCCAAATCGCTGAAATTTGGTATCCACGCGAAGCTCTCAACATACTACACACGAAAGTACAAAGGATCGGCTTTGAAATCGTCTAAATCGAAGGTAAAATGAGCTTTTATTCTCAGTTTTTCTGGGTTTTGTCCAAGAACCGGACATCTGGATATGCAACACGATTTTCAGCAACGAAACCTAATGAATCTTCATGAAACTAAGTTCCTCATGTTGGGATTAAACTAGAAAAAGGATTGGGATTTTTTTTGTGATAATATCGATGGATGACAGTAGCAATGTCGAAGGATGAACTCAACATAACTAGTATCGACGCAGACCATGTTTCAGTCAACTTATTATGTCGACACTAATAGGTTCGACCAACCTCACCCACTTCCGTCGACAATGTCAAGTTCGATGAGGCTCTAGGACAGGGGGTGGTTGAGATTCGAGAATTAGGGTCGAAGGGGTAGGATTTGTCGATATTATTCAATGTTGACACAGATAGTGTCGACGTAAGAACCTACTAAGTTTTTGGGAGTGCTATCGAACATCGGCCATCGACACTAACTTCACAATATAAACCAAGTGATCTAGAACTGAATTCAAGAATTAAGAACTAAAGATTTGAACCATGGGAGGTGATGAATCTCATGGAATTGATGAGAACTACTTGAGCGCTTTCATACTAACCGGTTTGGAAGAACTTCAAAACTAGATTTTGTTGGTTCAGCGATATTCAATAAAGCTTACTCAGAAGCTTAGGTGAACCACAAAACAAAGTGTCTATCATTAAATATAAAGGCTAGAACCACAATATGACAAATAATAAGCCGTGGTTTTGATACAAACATTATTAGGGATCTAATAAAAAGATTAAACTAATTTTTGAAACTTAAGTAACAAAACATTTGTTAAAATGCATTTAACATGCAAGATAACTAATTTTTATAACATGATTACTTGTGTTTAACATTTTAAAACAAAGATAATTATGTTAAATTAACAAAGTGATCTTTTAAGCACTAGCCTAAATATCTAAGTTTTACATTTAGAAAATATATGGTTTTCAGAACTTTACAAAGTAACAAGGTTATACCTAAGTCCAAAACCTATAAACAAGAGTGTTATATTATATTAATACTTAGAACTAAACATAGGACAAAGACCTATAAGTGTTAACCAACTTTAGGGTTAACTCTATAACTTATACTTAAAAGTTACACACAATTGGAATCAAATACAGGATCGTGAATATAATCTCAAGAACAACAACGAGCGCGTGCATTCCCTGATTTACTTAGTCAACCACTACCACTACCAGGTGAGTGCATATGCCCCTTTTTACTAAACTTTTGCTTTAACTTCGGGGCTGAGAACATGCTAAAACTTTTTCTTAAATGTTTTAGTACACTGTATGATAATAAGCTTTTGCTTTGTTATTATAATTGTAGACCTCATTATGTTAATGTTAATGACTGTGAGTTTATAACTATTGTTTCTATTAGACAATATCTACGATTTTTAAGTGGTAAAGCTGTTATTCCTCTGTGATTACAACTGTAATACTCATGAGGAATACATGCTATTCATATTGAATTATTTATTTAATTCTAAGGAAAATTATAACTGTTAAGTCTCTGGGAATAATTGCAGTTAATTCTAAGCGAATAGATCTGTTATTACTATGAGAACATGTGTGTTATATCTATTGGATTTTTATGAGTTGATGGTTATGGGTTGAGAACTATAAGAATTCTTTTTATTTTTAGTCAGCCTATTCCAACCCTATCGTTTCTGACACGGGTGATAAGAGTATGATAGTGTCTGCTAATTATCTCACAACTTCTACTCTATTGACCGGTAAATTGAGTGACTGACCTCACTTAAGTCACAGGCTGGTGGTAGATAGTTGGGAGGTCTTGGGAAAACTAATGGATAGAAATGAATTGAGTACATTGTGATTTGCCTTTGTGGTGGCTACCATGTGGTCAATTCAATTCTATAGATCAATTGGGATATGACTACGTGTCAGAGTCGCTCTCACTTCCTAATCAGATGTGAGTAATAGTAAGTTAAAGAGTATGCCACCCCTAATAACTGTGGTAATACCACCATTAACATATGTGGTAATCCACCATTTATAACTGTGGATAATTGTACTATTTAGAAACCTATTGTGTGTTAGTACATTTTGTAATAGTTTGCTTTCAAATTGGATAAGTTAATTTAGGTTTTATGCTAGTTCGTTTGGCCCACGAACCTAGGCATGAGTCTGTAAAGGTTCGGCGAACCTAGAGCTTGTTGTGTAAAGGTTCGTCCAGCGAACCTGTTGGTTCGTCTGGGGAACCTAATGGTTCGGCTAGGTTCGGCTGAGGTTTGTGTATACATTGGAGGTTTTTCTGATTTTGTAGGAGTGAGTGACAGAACCTGTGTGTGTTAGATCTGTGTGACTGTGAAAGAACTGTGTGTTCTAACTGTGTGTTTTTGTAATCAGATTTCAGTATCAATGAGCATGATGTTTATTAAAATGATTGTATGCCTTTGATTCATATAGATTCTATCTAGATTCCGCATATATTGAATTGTTAATAGAATTCCAGTGATCGATCAAGAGCAATCTACAGTGGTATCAAAGCTTTTGGAGGAGTTCTATACAAGTTCTTGAAGATTATCAATCATTTTGAAGATTCTGAAATGGCTAGAGTTTGATTTTCAGTTTCTGAACGTTTGCTGATATTTCATCATCATGTATTGCTATTTTACTGGTTGAAATCAGAGATTTTTTTTGTTAAAAATAATTAATTAGAAGGTTGAAGTTTTGAAGGTTTTCTCTCCAGTTTTTGAAGACTTCCCTCCAAAACTTCCAAGTCTAAACCATAGGTTCGTGAGACGAATCTGGTTGATTCTCAGCTAATTTTCAAATTGAGGTTCGTCTTTTAAAGGTTTGGAGAGGTTCGTTGGAAAGGTTTTGACAAAGGTTCGTCTTTCAAGAATGTTCGTTGGTCAAGGTTTGTTGCTGGTTCGTTGATTAAGGTTCGTTTGACCAAGGTTTGAAGGAGGTTCGTTTGATACATAGGTTCGTGAGCTTATAAAAAGAGGAATAGGTTCGCTGATAAAAAATTTGAATCATGGCGGATATGTTTGTAGCAGTTGCTAATCAAAATTCTAAGATTCAGAGTATTTTGATTAGTGAAACTGAGTCGGGAAACACAAATAAAGTACCAAAACTACTTGATTTGACTGATTATGAGATTTGAAAAGGTCGGTTTAAGACACATCTCAATGGTACTGACACAAATCTTTGGGAAAGAATCTTGTCACCAGATGAACGCAAAGTATTTCTTCTTCAGGTACTTCCTAGCCTTGATACACGACACAATCTTCAATCCGCAGCAGGGTTTCTCGCCGTAAACTTGCATCATTTCGCCGGACGGTAGGGGAATTCGAATAAGTTTCTCCAAACATACAATTTCGGCATGGTTTTTGGATAACCAATCCATTCCTACTACGACTTCGAAGCTTCCGAGTGTCATAGGAATGAGATCGATAAGGAAAAGATGATCGTTCAATCTTAATTCACCATCACGAATTATTGAATTTACTAATATGGTCTTACCATCCGCTACTTCTACGGTATAAGGAACATCAAGTATGGATGGTTGTTTATTAAACTGGGAAGCAGTATTAGTAGAGACAAAACTTTTATCAGCACCAGTGTCAAATATGATAGAAACGTAGTGATCATTAATGAGCAATGTACCCGTGATGACTGTCGGGTCCTCGCATGCTTCGGAAGTTTCGATAACAAAGGAACGAGCAGTAGCAGTTGCGTTGTTGAGACGGGGACATTGGTTCCTGAAGTGTCCCTCCGCTCCACAGTTGAAACATACCCTTCCACCAGTAGTAGCAGGATTAGCGGTGGTAGTTGTAGCAGCAGCTAGATGAGTAGCTCGACATGTAGCTGCCAAGTGTCCCATCCGTCCACACTTGAGACATTTTCTGCATGGGGTAGTGGGTAGGTGATGGTATTGACATTTGGTGCAAAGTGGAAACAGGCCAGTATAGGGTTTTCTGGCCGTTGCAGGTTGTGGAATAGCAGTAATGGTAGTGGCTTGAGTAGGTGCAGCTACAGTCATGGCTACAAAATTCTTGATTGTCTTTTGCTTCTTTTTCTTGTGGTGATGTTGCTCAGGCTTCTTGCCTTCTTCAATCTGTGCTCTCTTGTACCCCTTTCGAGTGAGCACACCCGCCTTGACATATTCCTCAGTAAGGGTGGCGCCAAGATGAATCGCCGCCTCTAGAGTAGTGGGGTTGCTCCCCATAACTGTTCCCCTGATGACTAGGGGTAATCCTTCAATGTACTTCTCTATCCTGCGAGATAGAGGAGTAACCAGATGTGGCACCAAAATACACAACTCATGGAAACGAGTTGTATATTTTGCGCTTTCGCCACTGTCTTGGACCAAATTCCACATTTCCACCTCGAGTTTCTTCAGTTCATGGCGTGGACAAAACTGTTCCACAAGTACCTTCTTGATATCTTCCCATGGTAAGGCCAAAGCAACTTCCCGTCCTCTGGTGTTCTTCTCCGAATTCCACCAGGTGAGTGCGCCCTTGTGAAAAGCGCTTGAAGCCATCTTGACCTTTAAGTTTTCTGGACATCCTGTGAAGTCTAGGATATCCTCAATGCTTTCCAGCCATTGTAGAAGACTGGTAGCTCCCTCAGTACCAGCGTACTTAGGAGGCTTAGCATCATTGAACTGCTTATAAGTGAAGGTAGCAGTTCCGGCGTTGTTGGCATTTGAGTTGTGTGCTGAATCACTGGTACTTCCCCGAAGATTCTGGGTGATATCAGTGACCATACCCGGAATGACATCCCTCATATGTAATGAGATAGCCCAGGCAATTTTGTTGATCTCATCATCGTTGCCACTTGTTGAACCCTCTCCGTTGGGATCACGTCGAGGAGGCATTCTACGAATAGAAGCCACAAGTGGGTCAGAAATGAGAAAGGATACAATTGAATTTACATGATAAAGTTAGTAATATGTCCATACTAATAATATTATCATTCAATTGTAATATGAGCAGGTACACGTATAAGCAATTAACTTATTAGCATACTTCTCATGTGAATATGTACGATGTCTCATGATTTCACTCCACAAAACCTACACACTGACACTTTCCCGATATACCGAAGATAGCTTATATATAAGGCATACAAAAGGGTCAAGCAAACTGCCAGCCCAGTCGCCAGCCCACCACCGCTTCGATATACCACGATCATGCCCTTGCTAGCATTTGGCAACATGATTGTACTGATTTCCAAGTATGTTCCATTGATTAAGAATTCCATGATCTTTGATCACCGAACCATGATTGAATCTCTGATTGAATTATGATTGAATTATGTGTGCACTTACTAACAGTTGTTAACATGTAGAACTATATCATATGTGTGCTCTACATTTTTCTCGTTAACCTATGTTAGTAAGTACTAAACATGTAATCACTTAAGATTACATAATATGATTGTTCACCTGATTGATTCACACGCAATGATTGACTCATCTATGATTGATTAATGCAATGATTGATTCATACACTTGATTAATTCATCTTTGATTGATTCACACAATGATTGTATCTCAAATGGTTGTATCTCATATGTTTGACTAATGTTCAATGATTCCAGTTGCTCCTGGATCTTTACTTCAAATACGAATGCCGAATTCCCCCTGTCATACTGAAGATAGCTTATATATAGGGCATACGTAGGGTCAAGCAAACTGCCCGCCCAGCCGACATCCCACCACCACTTCAGTATGCCAGAGTTTGGCCGCCATCTGTATTTGAAGCTAGGATCCCAACCCTTGATTGATTATGATTGATTCATGATTGTCTCTTGAACTATGTATATGATTATGATTGTCTAAACCGAGGTTCTTGATTTACTCAAAATCAGGACCTTAGGTTATAGTATATGTGTCCTAGGTTAATTAACCTAGGTTCCCAATACTTACAGTATTGAGCATAATGATCTCCTTGTGTGACTTCGACTAGAGAATACTTGTCACACCCCGAGCCGGCGGGGTTGGATCGAAGTCCCCGTCGGGCGGAAGGTTCTCGGGGCGCGATATCGTGAGTGATAATCATGATGATCAGATTGTTTACATAGCATCAATGTTAAGAATAACTAAAGCACAATCAAACATTAAAATAGGATTACAAAGTTAAATAACAATATCAATGTTCAGTAATTTAACTCGGTAAACCTAACAAAAGAATCATATGTTTCCTATCTTGTATCTGTACAAGATATCAAAAGTGATTCGCATCCATAGCAAAATATGTGCTTCTCCAAAAGTCTACTAGGTCTGTTAACTGGCATCCTAGTATTGTTTCTGTATATATATATCCATCGAATTTTATTCAACTCAAAAGCTTAAATGTCGAGACTACTGCCTACGGTTATCCTTAAGATAATATCGACCAACATGGGTTAAACAGATAGTATCGGCTAACCAAGACCCACCAGTTTAGGTTGATAATAGCCACACAATATTGATAAATTACTTCCGAAGATACCAATATTCGATGAGCAATGTCGATGGTTAAAGCCTCTGTCGACTTTATCAGTATCGACGTTCATCTTGAACCCATGCTAATATGGACCACCTCCGATTATGTCAGTGTCGACAGGGTAGCAGGCAGGAGTAATATCGACAAGGTTGTTCACCGAAATTGTTTATTCCTGGTAGGATCGACATGTAAGTTCAACCACAAGTTCGGTGTAGTAGCACTGTCGGCCAACTAATACCGACCATCTAATATCGACTGCCAATATTGAAGCTTACAATGTCGACAAATTCGAAACAATGGATTATTATCGATGGTGTTCTGTCGAGATTAACTGTTTCGACCCTTCTAGAGCTTCCACCGATATTAACAGATTAGTCACTAGTATCACCCATGGTTAATATCGACAGAAGCTAATGTCGACCGCCTGTGCTTGTATCGACACCTATGGTGTCAACATTCTTCAATCTCGACAGCCCACTGTTCCCATTCGAAATCCCATCTAACTCAGCTAGTTGCATGTCCATGTTTCGAATTCAAAACCATTCATGTCAGCTCGTGAGGGGTTTTATGTTACAAAAACGTGTAAGGTGGTGATGACAATCACCGATTTCTATATTTCCTAGAAACGTAGAAAGTAAAACTCGATGTTTACCTTGAAATGTTGGTCGATCTTCGGATTTTATTGTGGGTTTGTGTTCTCCTCGATTATACGGTCGTTTAGAGCCAATAATCACTCAAATTGGTTGAGAAACGAAGGAGAAATCATAGAGAGAAGGTAGAGAGAGTGGGTAGCCGAAAACTTAAGTTTAGAGAGAGAAAAAGCTTGAGAAAATGAAGAAGAAGGTGTAACATCTCTGTACTTTCGGTTGTCCGTACATCCGTACATCCGTACGATTGTACTGTTACGACTGGAGATTTATTTATTATGAATGATTATGAAATTATTGATTGACATTACTGATATTATCACTGTTACTGGTATACATGATTATAATTTATTATACGCGTAAACCACGAGAAGTTTAGTTGTAATTCAACTAAACAGACCAGTAGTGTTTATCGCGGTTACTTATCACTGATAATGATGGATTATTGGTCTGAGAATGGATTGAGATGGAATTGGGAGTTTGTTTGAGTCTGGTTACTAAACGTAGTCAAGGACCCATGGTCATGGTTTATCGAAATAGCGGTGGGACGGTGGCTAGGGCAGTTGCAACTGACCCTTACATATGCCCTATATATATGCATATTTCGGTTTATCATGGATGTGTCAGTGACTAGGGTTTAGTGGGTTTTTGGTTTGGGAAATGATAATATTAAATTTAATAATGATGGGAATTTAATTACGCGATGTGAGGATTCGGACACTATTTAAACGCGAATATTAATTCAGAAATGTTAACTTAATAAATGTATTCGCGTGGGTGACGATTCACACGAATATAATTATTAAGAAGGATTTTCTGAAACGATATTCAATAAATCATAAATCGAATCGAAATACGATACGAGCGTTGGATTCGCAAAGGTGACGATCTTTACGAATACGTACGCGAGTAACGCGTTTCGACGAGATAATTAAATAATATCAAACGATATTAATTTAATAAATGTTGTATAAAAACGTTTATTAGGAATCACAACTTAAGTTAAATTAGAATCATTTAATTCATTAAATAATTGTTTAACGATAATGAAACTAAAACGTATTATGAAGTAATTCATACAAACATATTTTAATTAATAAAAACCAAATAAATTAAAATGATTTATTTATTTAAAATATGCTTTGTTAGAAAACCGAGCGTATTATTATTACATCTCACGCGTATAAAAATGAGATCATTTTAAAAGACATAAATTATTTAGAACCAATTTAATTCATGAAACCTTATTGTTTAAATATATTATGTTTAAATATTTTTAGCGTATAAAAAAAAAGACTGAACATTTTATTATGAATATCGAGATAAAGACGAGACCGAACACCGGGGATTTACACGCGATAAAAGAGGAGGAACCTCCTCCTTTTTCTTCATTTTTCACAAACCCTTTCTCTCTCTAACCTACTCAAATTCGTCACCCTCATTACCTCCATCTTCTCTCTACGATTGTGAACTCATTTCTTGACGGAATCGCGTGATTCTTGGCTCTAAACGACCACTAGAACAAGGAGAACACGGAAGTACAAGGATCTCTCACGTTTCAGCAACAAATCGAGGTAAATCTAGATGTAGGTTGCGGTTTTGGTTTTGTATCGTGATTCTTGAGTTTGTAATTGATATAGCCGGCCTAGATGGTATAAAACACTAAGGGTTCATGAGGATTAGTGTATTGAACAGTTGGATGAGCTTGAAACAGCATAATCATGGCGAGAATGATGATGAACAGCTGTTGTTGATGGCTCGCTGTTGCAGGTGGCCGAACCCTAGGGTGGCGAACCCTAGGGATCCCGAACCTGGTTCTTTAGCAGGACGAACCCTGGACCGAACTCTTGGCTAGCGAACCACCTGCAAATCTGTTTGGGATGGCCGAACCCTGTTCGAGCGAACCATCATGGCCGAACCCTGTAGAGTGGCCGAATCTTGTGTTAGCCGAACTATGGCCTGCTGCGAACCTAGGGTACAGCCAACCCTCAACGAACCCTACCATGCAGCACTTGACCAGCGAACCCTCCCATGCTGTTAACCCTTGGCCGAACCTTAGTCTTGCTTGGGTCACGAACCTTAAGCCATAATCCCAAGAGGTTCGCTGCCCTAAGGATGGCCGAACTCAAACATGTTAAGGGGATGGTTTAAGGGCAAGTGGGATCAAGGATATACGTATACATACACAGATAAATGACCATACATGCATGTTTAATTTACATTGTGATTTTACTAAAGTACTTAAGCTAAAATTTGAGAGATTTTACGTGGCCCTTATACTTTATGAAAATGACTTATGCAACATTATGTTAAGAGTTTAGCAAACCTTGGTAAGCTACAATATGTTGAATTATAAAATTAAACATGCATGTGTGGGAAGGTATGTATATGGTTAGGACTTTCACCTTAGAATATACACATTTATGGCAATACACCTATAATATCACGATTAGTGAATCTAACTATCTTTAATGATGAGCACGTATATGAAGTTGAGAATCCGTTACAACTTAGAATAACTAAACTAAGTTAATGAAAGGCAAACAGGTTGGATTGAAATAATATAGACATTAAATGAATATGAAACACTTATACTCATAAAAGTGGAAATCACAATAATCACAGATTGTTGAGTTGACTTGAGTTACGCACGCGAGCGCGCATTTTTAGAGGGCACTGATCTTAAGGACTGCAGGTGAGTTCTCATAACCTCCCTTTTAAACTTTTTGGTTTTAAAACCCGGAGGTGAAACATGTATACCAAATTAAATATTATTTTGATAACACAAGGTTAATACCTGTTTATCAATATGATATTCACATTTGAAATTATCATTATTATGGGATTATCTCTTATTATTTTATATCCATGTAAACATTGTTATTGACCTAGGTCAATAACAAAGATTACAAGTATTGTCACAAATCCCGAGAATCATCGCTCTTAACTTCGGTTAATTGCTTTGACATCGTGTATTGTCACGTGGATGGTTTCCACATCTGTGAATCATTGCCTTTGACTTCGGTCAATTGCTTTGACTTCATGTATTGTCACGTGGTTAGCGACCACTCCATGGATCATGTATTTAACTTATGTTAATTACATAGTGATCATGTATAGTCACGAACATTATTTGAGAATATAGTTGATGAGATTGGTTGATTAGTTTGTGGATTGATTATCTATATTTGATTATGATTATTTGTGATTGACTATGATTGATTTGGTTATGTGGTTATGTGATTATGTATGTGTTTGGTTGTTGAATTGATGGATGTGTATTGGATTATCTCATACAGGTATTCATATGGATTTTCTCAAGAAGATCATAAGTTTTATACTCGTTTTAAACAAAGCATTTTATAAAACCTTTTAAGCATAAACTTTCAAACTCATTTTTTTTACTAAAACATTTTTAAATATAAAAACTTATGATTACTCACCAACTACTTTTGTAGTTGACACTTGATTTTCTTACATGTTTCAGGTGATGGAGACAAGTAGGATGATGAGGATGATCTCTTCTATTTTGGACATCATCATCATATAGGATTCTTGGACTTAGTTAATTAACTAAATTTCTGGCGATTAGAGTTTAGTTAGTTTAACTAAATCTTTTGTGTATTTGATGTAATTGATTCATGATGAACATGATTTTTGTGTAATTATTTTGGTTGATTAAATGATATATGATGATTTGATTTAGATGCCCACGAGCTTTTGAACAATCTACACATCCCTCGTGGCATCCCGATGATTCCGCCGTCGGTCGGGGTGTTACAGATTGGTATCAGAGCCTGGGTTATAGGGAATTAGGTTACTAGAAATGGTTGACCTAGTCTATAACCGTAGGATACCCTAGTATGAATAAATTCATACACTAGTTAGTATATTCAGGATTCATGCTTATGTGTTTATTACATGTTAATTGAACTCCTGTTATACATCTGATATATATACTGCTTATTGATTTCTTGCTTACGTGTGCCCTAATGATTCGATAAGGACATGCACGTGGTGTATCGTAAAGGTGGTGGGACGTTGGCTAGGGCAGTTGCGACTGACCCTTACATATGCCCTATATATATACCATTTACGGTACATTGGGTGGATGTCAGTATTGAAGAATGTGGGAACTACCCGTTTGGGAAATTATCTGCTTAGGAAATTAACTGCTTAGGAATTCTCTGTTTTAGGAAAATTATCTGTTTGATCTATAAACTCCAGACAAGGACACACTCGTGGTATACTACAAAGGTGGTGGGACGGTGGCTGGGGCAGTTGCGACTGACCCCTACATATGCCCTATACATATACCATTTGTAGTATATTGGGGGTCTGTCAGTGTCAGGAACTTAGGATATTACTAGGAATTATTGTGAGATGGATGTTGATGGTCTGTTGGTTAAGGTTGGTTTGGATTGACACTTTGGATGATCACACTTGATAAACACTTATAAATTCCCTTATAAAAACATACGGATTGGACACGTAGGGTGCATAGGATTAATGAACGATATGAGCGATTAGTGATGGAATATGGACTTGGGTGACGATATAGACACTTGATGATAATATAAACGAATAGTGATGATACTAACACTTAGTGATGGTATGGACACTTGATGAGAATAAACTATAGGGAGGATATGAACACTTAGTGACAATAAGAGCACTTCGTGATGATATGAACCCTTAATGATGATTATCTACATTGGGATTGATATGGGTTTTAGTGAACTTATACAATTGGGGGAAACTTAATGTCAGGTGAACTTAGACATTAGGTGAACTTAGAAATAGGCGAGCCTACATGTCAGGTGAACTTAGACATTAGGCAAACCTAATTGTTCAAGGACACTAGTGATCACTTCACTCAAAATTATCCTATTTAGGATAAGGTTTGTGAAGTGAGATTATGGTGAAGTACATGACACACTCTACACACTAGCAAGGGCATAATCGTGGTGCAATGGAACGGTGGTGGGACGGTGTAGGGGAGATTGCGATCTACCTCTGCATATGCCCTATATATAAGCTTGTTGCATTGCATTGGGAGGTTGTCAGTGTTAGTATAGAGTGAAGAATGTATAGGATCTAGGAAATAGTTAGTTAACACTAGTTATGACCAACTAGGACACTTAGAATAATAATAGGAAATTATAAACCTTTTTGAGTTTAATGACTAATGGGAGAGAAATATAGTTCCTATATGTAATCCTAATTGTCTAATGGACTCATTTAAACATTGTTTGTATGACTTACGTTGTAAACGGTAGTAACATGTTTCTATTTCCTTCAGAAACATGCCGCCTCGCCGTCACAACGGAGATGATACGAACGCAGAGGATGCTAACGGTAATGCTAACCCTGGCATGCAAGAGTTAGCTAACCTCATCACTGGGTTGGTGAACCAGTTGACTCAGGCCAACCAGAACATCAACCAGAACCGAGGTGGTGCAAACCAGACAACTTGCACGTTCAAACACTTCAATTCCTGTAATCCCCTGAAATTTACGGGTGCTGAATCAGCCACTGGTCTGCTGCAGTGGTTTGAGAGTATGGAGAACACCTTCATCAACAGCGAATGCCCTGAGAATCTGAAAGTTCGCTATGCCACCAGTGTTTTCCAAAAGAGAGCACTGACTTGGTGGAATGGGGAAAAGCGAACTAGGGGAGTGGATGCTGCCTTAGCACTGACATGGACAGAGGTCAAGACTCTGATGACCACTGAATTCTGTCCTAGAAGCGAGATGAGGAAACTGGAGGCTGAGTTCTGGGAACTCAAGCAGGATAGCGGAGAGAATGTCATCTACAATACTCAGTTTCATGAGTATAGCTTGCTGGTACCTCACTTGGTGACACCCTTGGAAAGGGCGATTGAGAAGTATATCGGCGGGCTGCCGGTGCAGATTCAGGATACAGTCTATGGGAGCAATCCCAAAACACTTGAGGCTGCAATACGGTTATCTGCAACTCTTACTGACAATCACGTGAAGAATGGAACTCTTACTCGAAAGGGATATAAGAAGACTGACACCAAGACTGCTGCAAAGGAAGTCAAAACTGAAGTCAAGTCTGAAGCTGCTAGCTCGTCCAAAAGCAGCAACAAGAAGAGAAAGAATAGGAATTTCATGGTAACTGTACCTGCTGCGAAGTTTGCGCAGCAATCATCAAACAATTCTGCTGCAAGAAGTTACACTGGGAACACTCCCCAATGTAACACTTGCAGATATCATCATGCCCCTAACTTGCCGTGTCGCGTTTGCAACAACTGTGGCAAGTTCGGGCACTATGCAAACGTTTGTCGGAGTGCACCGCAAGCACAAAGGATGCAACAAGCACCGCTTGCACTACCAGCTCCTCAAACTCAACCTATTCCGGCTGTACCCATTCGCCAGATACCTCAAGCACAGGCAAGAGCCTGTTATGAATGTGGTGAAGTGGGTCACTTCAGAAATCAGTGCCCAAAGTTGACCGGGAATAACCAGAGGGTGGCAAGAGGCCGGGCTTTTCAACTGAATGCTCCAGCTGCTCAAGCCAACCAGGATGTGGTCAACGGTACATTTCTGATCAACAACTCTTATGCATCTGTCTTATTTGATTCTGGTGCCGATAGGAGTTTCGTTTCATATGATTTTGAATGCTTGCTTGGTAGAACACGTACATACTTAGATAAACCGTTTAACGTGGAAGTGGCTGACGGAAACACTATTGATATTGACACTATTATCGTTGGATGTACGGTGAACTTAAATGATCACGTTTTCCCAATTGATCTCATACCTATGCATCTTGGTAGCTTCGATGTTATCATAGGCATGGATTGGTTAGCCACCCACAGAGCGGAGATTGTTTGTCATGAGAAATATATTCGTATTCCATTACCTTCGGGTGAAACTTTGAGAATATTTGGAGAAACTGCTAGTAAAGGTCTTAAGCTGATGTCTTGCACTAAAGCACACAAGTACCTTAGGAAGAAATGTATAGCCTTCTTAGCACACATTGTGGAGAAGAAAGAGAAAGAAAAGAGAATTGAAGATGTTCCGGTGATACGAGATTTTCCAGAAGTCTTTCCAGACGATTTGCCGGGTCTTCCACCAGAACGTCAAGTTGAGTTCCGAATCGACTTGGTACCTGGTGCGAACCCAGTCGCCAAAGCTCCCTACAGACTCGCGCCCTCAGAGTTGCAAGAATTGGCGAGTCAACTGCAAGAACTTACCGATAAAGGGTTCATTCGCCCGAGCCATTCGCCATGGGGTGCACCGGTCCTGTTTGTCAAGAAGAAGGACGGGTCATTCCGAATGTGCATCGATTACCGCGAATTGAACAAACTTACAATCAAGAATCGATATCCACTGCCGCGTATCGATGATCTCTTCGATCAGCTTCAAGGCTCGGCATGGTTTTCAAAAATCGATCTTAGGTCTGGGTATCATCAGCTTCGCGTACATGATGATGATATTCCCAAGACTGCTTTCAGAACAAGATATGGCCATTATGAATTCCTGGTAATGCCCTTCGGCCTTACCAATGCACCTGCGGTTTTCATGGACCTCATGAACCATGTTTGCAGGCCATACTTAGATAAATTTGTGATCGTATTCATTGATGATATCCTGATTTACTCAAAGACAAAGGAAGAACACGAGAAACACCTTAAGTTGGTTTTGGAGATCCTAAGAGAGGAGCGACTGTATGCCAAATTCTCTAAATGTGAATTTTGGCTTAAAGAAGTTCAATTCTTGGGGCACATAGTCAACGAATACGGTGTTCACGTGGATCCTGCGAAGATTGATGCTGTGAAGAATTGGAGTACACCGAAGACACCACGGAGATTCGATCTTTTCTCGGACTTGCCGGTTACTATCGGCGGTTCATCTCGAATTTCTCCAGGATTGCTGTCCCTCTCACTGCTTTGACTCAGAAGAATAGGCCATACGAGTGGGGACCAAAGCAAGAAGAGGCATTTCAGACCTTGAAGCAGAAACTTTGTGATGCTCCTGTCTTGACATTGCCTGATGGAAATGATGATTTTGTGGTTTACTGCGATGCATCCAACCTAGGTCTCGGTTGTGTTCTCATGCAAAGGGGAAAGGTTGTGGCCTATGCATCAAGACAATTGAAGATTCATGAGAAGAACTACACTACACACGACTTGGAACTAGGTGCAGTCGTGTTTGCTTTGAAGATATGGAGACATTATCTTTATGGCACAAAATGTGTAGTCTTTACTGATCATAAGAGTTTGCAACATATTCTGAATCAGAAAGAGCTCAATATGAGACAACGGAGATGGGTTGAACTGTTGAATGATTATGACTGTGAAATTCGCTACCATCCTAGTAAGGCGAATGTAGTAGCAGACGCGCTTAGTCGCAAGAGTCAAGTTCAAATCCATAGTGTCCGAGTGCACAATAATCTCCGAAATGATGTTCTCACGGCCCAACAACACTCATTAGCTCAAGATGACTTGAAAAATGAGATATCCTGCGGGGCTGAAATTTTATTGGAAACTAAGGATGATGGTTTGATGTATTATTTGAATCGGTTGTGGATACCGAACAGGGGTGATCTCAGGATGGTGATTATGAATGAAGCTCATAAATCTCGTTACTCAATCCATCCGGGTTCTGATAAGATGTATCAAGACCTTAGGGGCTTGTACTGGTGGCCTGGAATGAAGAAACATATTGCTGAGTATGTGTCAAAGTGCCTTAACTGTGCTAAGGTCAAGGCGGAACACCAGCGACCTTCTGGATTGTTAATACAACCTGAAATACCGATGTGGAAGTGGGAGAATATCTCTATGGATTTCATTACAAAACTCCCACGGACCGCGAACGGTAAAGATAGCATATGGATAATAGTTGATAGATTGACAAAGTCGGCTCATTTCTTACCGATACGCGAAACTTACCCTGTGCGGAAGTTAGCTCGTATTTACATTGATGAGATCGTTAGTCGACATGGTATTCCCTTAAGCATAATATCGGACCGTGATGCTCGTTTCACGGCGCGATTTTGGGAATCACTACATGAAGCTTTTGGAACAAGACTGGATCTTAGCACTGCTTATCATCCTCAAACGGATGGTCAAACGGAGCGAACGATTCAGACATTGGAAGACATGTTGAGAGCTTGTGTCATCGATTTCGGTGGCAATTGGGATAGCCATCTACCATTGGTTGAATTCTCGTATAACAACAGTTATCATGCGAGCATTGGTATGGCACCGTTTGAAGCTCTTTATGGCAAGAAATGTCGGTCACCTATTTGTTGGACCGAAGTCGGCAATTCGCAGATTACTGGTCCAGAGATTATTCAGGAAACGACTGACAAGATCCGCCAGATCCGCGACAATCTGTTAGCTGCTCGCAGTCGACAGAAGAGCTACGCGGATAAAAGAAGAAAACCTTTAGAGTTTGAAGTGGGAGATATGGTATTGCTTAAAGTATCACCTTGGAAGGGCGTTGTTCGATTTGGAAAGAAGGGGAAGCTTGCTCCACGTTATGTTGGCCCTTTTAAGATCCTTGAACGGATCGGGAAGGTTGCTTACAAATTGGAACTTCCTCCTGAACTTAGTAATGTGCATCCGACGTTCCACGTGTCCAATCTAAGAAAGTGCTTAGCTGATCAGGATCTTCAGGTACCACTCGATGACATCCGCATCGATGATACCATGCACTTTGTTGAAAAACCAGTGGAGATAATGGATCGCGAGATTAAACAGCTCAAACGCAGTAGAATTCCAATTGTCAAAGTACGTTGGGAATCGAAGCGGGGTCCAGAATTCACATGGGAGCGGGAAGATCAGATGAAGCTTAAGTACCCACATTTATTTACTACGGTCACTCCAAGTTCAATTTCGGGACGAAATTCCTTTAACTAGGGGAGACTGTAACATCTCTGTACTTTCGGTTGTCCGTACATCCGTACATCCGTACGATTGTACTGTTACGACTGGAGATTTATTTATTATGAATGATTATGAAATTATTGATTGACATTACTGATATTATCACTGTTACTGGTATACATGATTATAATTTATTATACGCGTAAACCACGAGAAGTTTAGTTCTAATTCAACTAAACAGACCAGTAGTGTTTATCGCGGTTACTTATCACTGATAATGATGGATTATTGGTCTGAGAATGGATTGAGATGGAATTGGGAGTTTGTTTGAGTCTGGTTACTAAACGTAGTCAAGGACCCATGGTCATGGTTTATCGAAATAGCGGTGGGACGGTGGCTAGGGCAGTTGCGACTGACCCTTACATATGCCCTATATATATGCATATTTCGGTTTATCATGGATGTGTCAGTGACTAGGGTTTAGTGGGTTTTTGGTTTGGGAAATGATAATATTAAATTTAATAATGATGGGAATTTAATTACGCGATGTGAGGATTCGGACACTATTTAAACGCGAATATTAATTCAGAAATGTTAACTTAATAAATGTATTCGCGTGGGTGACGATTCACACGAATATAATTATTAAGAAGGATTTTCTGAAACGATATTCAATAAATCATAAATCGAATCGAAATACGATACGAGCGTTGGATTCGCAAAGGTGACGATCTTTACGAATACGTACGCGAGTAACGCGTTTCGACGAGATAATTAAATAATATCAAACGATATTAATTTAATAAATGTTGTATAAAAACGTTTATTAGGAATCACAACTTAAGTTAAATTAGAATCATTTAATTCATTAAATAATTGTTTAACGATAATGAAACGAAAACGTATTATGAAGTAATTCATACAAACATATTTTAATTAATAAAAACCAAATAAATTAAAATGATTTATTTATTTAAAATATGCTTTGTTAGAAAACCGAGCGTATTATTATTACATCTCACGCGTATAAAAATGAGATCATTTTAAAAGACATAAATTATTTAGAACCAATTTAATTCATGAAACCTTATTGTTTAAATATATTATGTTTAAATATTTTTAGCGTATAAAAAAAAAGACTGAACATTTTATTATGAATATCGCGATAAAGACGAGACCGAACACCGGGGATTTACACGCGATAAAAGAGGAGGAACCTCCTCCTTTTTCTTCATTTTTCACAAACCCTTTCTCTCTCTAACCTACTCAAATTCGTCACCCTCATTACCTCCATCTTCTCTCTACGATTGTGAACTCATTTCTTGACGGAATCGCGTGATTCTTGGCTCTAAACGACCACTAGAACAAGGAGAACACGGAAGTACAAGGATCTCTCACGTTTCAGCAACAAATCGAGGTAAATCTAGATGTAGGTTGCGGTTTTGGTTTTGTATCGTGATTCTTGAGTTTGTAATTGATATAGCCGGCCTAGATGGTATAAAACACTAAGGGTTCATGAGGATTAGTGTATTGAACAGTTGGATGAGCTTGAAACAGCATAATCATGGCGAGAATGATGATGAACAGCTGTTGTTGATGGCTCGCTGTTGCAGGTGGCCGAACCCTAGGGTGGCGAACCCTAGGGATCCCGAACCTGGTTCTTTAGCAGGACGAACCCTGGACCGAACTCTTGGCTAGCGAACCACCTGCAAATCTGTTTGGGATGGCCGAACCCTGTTCGAGCGAACCATCATGGCCGAACCCTGTAGAGTGGCCGAATCTTGTGTTAGCCGAACTATGGCCTGCTGCGAACCTAGGGTACAGCCAACCCTCAACGAACCCTACCATGCAGCACTTGACCAGCGAACCCTCCCATGCTGTTAACCCTTGGCCGAACCTTAGTCTTGCTTGGGTCACGAACCTTAAGCCATAATCCCAAGAGGTTCGCTGCCCTAAGGATGGCCGAACTCAAACATGTTAAGGGGATGGTTTAAGGGCAAGTGGGATCAAGGATATACGTATACATACACAGATAAATGACCATACATGCATGTTTAATTTACATTGTGATTTTACTAAAGTACTTAAGCTAAAATTTGAGAGATTTTACGTGGCCCTTATACTTTATGAAAATGACTTATGCAACATTATGTTAAGAGTTTAGCAAACCTTGGTAAGCTACAATATGTTGAATTATAAAATTAAACATGCATGTGTGGGAAGGTATGTATATGGTTAGGACTTTCACCTTAGAATATACACATTTATGGCAATACACCTATAATATCACGATTAGTGAATCTAACTATCTTTAATGATGAGCACGTATATGAAGTTGAGAATCCGTTACAACTTAGAATAACTAAACTAAGTTAATGAAAGGCAAACAGGTTGGATTGAAATAATATAGACATTAAATGAATATGAAACACTTATACTCATAAAAGTGGAAATCACAATAATCACAGATTGTTGAGTTGACTTGAGTTACGCACGCGAGCGCGCATTTTTAGAGAGCACTGATCTTAAGGACTGCAGGTGAGTTCTCATAACCTCCATTTTAAACTTTTTGGTTTTAAAACCCGGAGGTGAAACATGTATACCAAATTAAATATTATTTTGATAACACAAGGTTAATACCTGTTTATCAATATGATATTCACATTTGAAATTATCATTATTATGGGATTATCTCTTATTATTTTATATCCATGTAAACATTGTTATTGACCTAGGTCAATACAAAAGATTACAAGTATTGTCACAAATCCCGAGAATCATCGCTCTTAACTTCGGTTAATTGCTTTGACATCGTGTATTGTCACGTGGATGGTTTCCACATCTGTGAATCATTGCCTTTGACTTCGGTCAATTGCTTTGACTTCATGTATTGTCACGTGGTTAGCGACCACTCCATGGATCATGTATTTAACTTATGTTAATTACATAATGATCATGTATAGTCACGAACATTATTTGAGAATATAGTTGATGAGATTGGTTGATTAGTTTGTGGATTGATTATCTATATTTGATTATGATTATTTGTGATTGACTATGATTGATTTGGTTATGTGGTTATGTGATTATGTATGTGTTTGGTTGTTGAATTGATGGATGTGTATTGGATTATCTCATACAGGTATTCATATGGATTTTCTCAAGAAGATCATAAGTTTTATACTCGTTTTAAACAAAGCATTTTATAAAACCCTTTTAAGCATAAACTTTCAAACTCATTTTTTTTACTAAAACATTTTTAAATATAAAAACTTATGATTACTCACCAACTACTTTTGTAGTTGACACTTGATTTTCTTACATGTTTCAGGTGATGGAGACAAGTAGGATGATGAGGATGATCTCTTCTATTTTGGACATCATCATCATATAGGATTCTTGGACTTAGTTAATTAACTAAATTTCTGGCGATTAGAGTTTAGTTAGTTTAACTAAATCTTTTGTGTATTTGATGTAATTGATTCATGATGAACATGATTTTTGTGTAATTATTTTGGTTGATTAAATGATATATGATGATTTGATTTAGATGCCCACGAGCTTTTGAACAATCTACACATCCCTCGTGGCATCCCGATGATTCCGCCGTCGGTCGGGGTGTTACAGAAGGTGTGGCTCTCCCTATTTATACCCCGTATTAATCCCGTGTGCTCGGTTTCATTTATTTCGTGTTAACACCTATTCACTTGTTCGGTCGCAACCTATCCAGCCGCCGTCCAACCACCAGTTCGATAAACCATGACCATGTGTCATTGACTATATTTAGTGACCAGACCAATAACCTTTTACCATTTCTATCAAAACCAGATCATGTTAAAATTAATCAACTGCAATAAAGACTGTGGTTAAGTCTACTTTATATTTCAAACTAACTTCCCCATGCTTTAAGCATAGCAATAATATGTAATGAAAATACCTGAAATACAGTGATGTTACAGTCTCCCCTAGTTGACGGAATTTCGTCCCGAAATTGAACTTGGAGCGACCGCAGTGAATAAGTGTTGATACTTAAGCTTCATCTGATCTTCTCGTTCCCAGGTGAATTCTGGACCACGCTTCGACTCCCATCGTACTTTGACAGTTGGAATTGTACTGCGTTTGAGTTTCTTAACATCACGGTCCATTATCTCGACTGGTTTTTCAACGAAGTGCATGGTATCATTGATGCGAATATCATCAAGTGGTACCTGAAGATCTTGATCAGCTAAACATTTCCTTAAATTGGATATGTGAAAAGTCGGGTGTACATTAATAAGTTCAGGAGGAAGTTCCAGCTTGTATGCAACCCTCCCGATCCGTTCAAAAATCTTAAAAGGGCCAAAATAACGTGGAGCAAGCTTACCCTTCTTCCCGAATCGTACAACTCCTTACAAGGTGATATTTTAAGCAATACCAAATCATCAATCTGAAACTCTAGTGGCTTACGACGTTTATGCGCATAACTTTTCTGTAGACTTCGAGCAGCTAACAGATTGTTACGAATCTGGTGAATCTTGTCAGTCGTCTCTTGAATAATCTTAAGACCAGTGATCTGCGATTCTCCGATCTCAGTCCAACAGTTAGGTGACCAAAATTTTCTACCATAAAGAGCTTCGAACGGCGCCATACCAATGCTCGCGTGATAACTGTTGTTATACGAGAACTTGACTAATGGTAAATGGCTATCCCAGTTGCCATCGAAATCAATCACACAAGCTCTTAGCATATCTTCTAATATCTGAATCGTTCGCTCCATTTGTCCATCTGTTTGAGAATGATAAGCGGTGTGAAGATCCAATCTTTTTCCAAAAGCTTCATGTAATGATTCCCAAACTCGTGCCGTGAAACGAGCATCACGATCCGATATTATACTTAAGGGAATCCGATGTCGGCTAACAATCTCATCTACATAGATACGAGCAAGTTTACGCATAGGGTACATTTCGCGTATTGGTAGAAAATGAGCCGATTTAGTTAATCTACTAATTATCACCCATATACTATCGTTACCGCTTTCGGTTCGTGGAAGTTTGGTAATAAAATCCATGGATATATTCTCCCACTTCCACATGGGTATCTCCGGTTGTACTAACAATCCCGAAGGTCGCTGGTGTTCAGCCTAGACTTTTGCACAGTTAAGGCACTTGGTGTTTGTTGATTAAATGGGTGTATTATTGGTGTATTTATGAATTTGGGTGTTTGGTGATTAAGTTGGTGTATAACTGGTGTTTGAATATTGGTGTTATCAATAACATGCAATAGGTTTTTAAATTGTTTAGTTATTGTGATTTGGTATGTCTACATGTGGTGTGAAAGAAGAAGAATGATTCACAAGAGGTGTGAACTTCTTATCCGAAGTTTGACCGAAATTAGTCAAACGACTCACAATAGGTTTGAATGTGGAATAGGTTGAATCACAAGTAGTGTCATCTTCCTATTATGAATTTATGGAGTATAGGTAAATTACAAGTGGTGTGGTTACCTACATTGGGAATCTTTGGTGAAGAAGGAAGTCTCAAAGGATTTGCGCGGAAATTTACCCAAGGTCAAACGATTCAGAAAAGGTGTAAATATAGAATGGGTTGAATCAGAACTGGTGTGATCTTCCTATGATGAATTTATAGAGTATAGTTAAATCACAAGTGGTGTGATTACATACCTTGGAAATCCTTGGTAAAAAGGAAGTCTCAAGGGATTTGGGTGAAATGACCCATTAACATGTTTATGTTGAATTATTGCAACTTAATTGAGTTGAGAATTGTTAAGGCACATGTATTACATGTGTTTGGATGGTTTGAATTTGTTGTAAAATATGAATACTTGGTGAAAAGAAATGAGAGGAGAGAACAAAGAGGATATATATTTGGAAAGAATTTTGACAAGGCCATGTTCCCTGGAACACGCCTATGTTACATCTTCAGGTATGATCTGGGAAGCCTTTTGACATGGCCATGTTCCCTCGAAAATGACCTTGTTGCATCTGTAGCTCAAATATGGTCATAAGTTGACCTATTTCTAGTTTAGTTGTGAATTTCGTGGTTAAATCGAATTGGTTTGGGCATGAACGAGAGATTTAAGGGGTTTTGGGCGAAAACGCCCAGTTAGAAAATCGTTAATAATGTTACCAAATTATATTTCGGATATTATTATTGTATCCATATTGGTTTCATTGGATTAACCTCCCACCCTGGATGGGTTTTTCTTGTGGGGGAAAGCTTGCGGTGATTGTTCCCTATCACACCCCGACCGACGGCGGAATACGTTGGGGCACGATGTCGATTGTTCATTACCTCATGGTGCTATTAATAAATTTGAATAATTAAAGCATTCATTATTAACAATAAAAACATTTCATGCATTCATTAAACTCAAGTTACATTACAAGAACTGAATAAACAAACAATTACAAATGAAATTCTAAACATTGGTTTAAATAATTAACTAGGTCAACTAATCCTATTCCTATATCTTCACGAGCTGCACTTAACCTGTCACACATATAAAATAATTTTTGTCAACTATTTGCATAGTTGGTGAATACACATACAAAGTTTATATAATACATAAGAAATAGATGCAAATTCAAAGTTTAAAGTATTTACCTAAAACATATATTCTCACAAGTTTTTAAGACATCATGCGTAGCACAAAAGTTCATGTAATTCATCAATATTATACAAGGAATACAAACAAATAATCCTTGTTCTCAATAGTCCTCAATAGTTCTCAAATAATCCTCAATAGTTCTCAATAGTCCTCAAACAGTGTCAAACCATACTTGTACACCAAAGGCTTGCAAGGCCTTCATGTAAGTATGTAAACACATGCTTTCAATTGTTTAGAATAATGCATACATAATTCAACATATAATCACATACAACCAAAGGCAATATCTAAAGACTAAGCCATTACATCATTTGTGTTTTGACTCTAAGAATAACATGATTTAAATAGGACATGTGTAACATCTCTAAAGCATTACAAAATGTAAAGAAAGGAGTATGAATGTACTCACTTGGATTGTGTAGCTTTTCCAAGTTCTTGCTCATGAGTTTGAAAGAAGTTGTGACGATACACCTTAACTTAAAGGCAATTGAAATCTTAGTATTCCTTAGATTTCATGTTTTTCCTAACAACTAGGTATACGATGGAAGTCCTAACGAGGTTGTCTAAGTTTTGTAATAATATCATTTTGGAATTTTTAATTATTTAACTAAATAGCATTTGCATATCCTATTTTTCATCCATTTGTTTTTGATTGACAAATCTTTACTGTTAATGATAAAGTTTAACAATTTTTTTGCTTTAATTTAAATAATTTAAAATTTTTTTATACATTTATATATTTATGATAAGAAATTACTTCTCGTAATTCTTATGTATTTGTATATTCATTTTTTCTGGAGGAGAGGTTTAAAACGAATGCGAGAAAATGATTCGGATATGACAGGACATCAATACAGCTTATGGTGTCGTCACTCTTCAATCTCGATAGCCCACTGTTCCCATTCGAAATCCCATCTAACTCAGCTAGTTGCATGTCCATGTTTCGAATTCAAAACCATCGTGAGGGGTTTTATGTTAAAAAAACGTGTATGGTGGTGATGATAATCACCGCTTTCTATATTTCCCAGAAATGCAGAAAGTAAAACTCGATATTTACCTTGAAATGTTGACCGATCGTGGGATTTTCTTGTGGGTTTGTGTTCTCCTCGATTATACGGTCGTTTAGAGCCAAAAATCACTCAAATCGGTTGAGAAACGAAGGAGAAATCTTAGAAAGAAGGTAGCGAGAGAGGGGGTAGCCGGATATGTAAGTTTAGAGAGACAAAAAGCTTGAGAAAATGAAGAAGAAGTGTGGCTCTCCCTATTTATACGCCGTATTAATCTCGTGTGCTCGGTTTCGTTTATTTCGCTTTAACACCTATTCACTTGTTCGGTTTCCGTGTAAAATATATTATAAACCACGAAACTTTTAAATAAAGTAAATTAGTTTTATGAAATAATTTTATTTATTTTCGTTTAAGGTCGTAATTCCTAATAAACGTTTTTAAATTCTTTTTCTTAATTTAATATCGTAAAATATTATTTCGGTTATCTAATCGAAACGCGTTGCTCACATACGAATTCGTAAAGATCGTCACCTTTTCGAATCCATCGTTCGTATCGTATTTCGATTCGATTTACAATTTATGGGCATTGTTTCAGTATATTATTCCTAATAATTTTATTCGTGTGAATCGTCACCCACGCGAATACATTAGTAAGTTAATATTTCTAAAATAATATTCGCGTTTCATTTCATATTCGTAACGTCACCAACGAGTAATTATTTTCAATATTATTCTCATTATTTTCATTTATCATGTTTATCAATTATCAATTTCCCAAACCATAACCCCACTAAATCATATTACCGACACATTCATGATAGACCGAAATAAGTTTAGATATAGGGCATATGTATGAGTCGGTCGCAACCTATCCAGGCGCCGTCCCACCACCATTTCGATAAACCATGACCATGTGTTATTTACTATATTTAGTGACCAGACCAATAACCTTTTACCATTTCTATCAAAACCAGATCATATTAAAATTAATCAACTGCAATAAACACTGTGGTTCAGTCTAGTTTATTTTTGAAACTAACTTCCCCATGGTTTAAGCATAGCGATAATATGTTCTCAACAATGTATACAAGTGATAATACCATCAAGTAAATCAAAATTATTAAATTATGATATCATGTTCTATCAATACACATATATATGTAATGAAAATACCTGAAATACAGTGATGTTACACAATTGGTGCGTCAGATGGAACTTTGATACATGCTATTGTTCCTTCTAATAAACAAGATTTATATAGAGGAAGGGGAAAAGGGGATTGTTATCAAAACGTACTAGCAATATGTAACTTCAAAATGATTTTTACGTTCGTTGTGGCCGGATGGGAAGGGGTCGCACATGATTCTAGAATTTTACCTGAGGCATTGTCAGATCCACATGCTCCATTCCCGTTTCCACCACCTGGTATGTTTATGGATTGTTAAATAGTTCCCTTGCTTTAATATTCTAATTAATTATGTTTGTCGTTACATATAATTATTATCTTCGTGATGCCGCGTATGCACATTTACGAGGATTTATGGCTCCATATCGTAATGTGAGGTATTGGCTTGGAGATTTTCGACAAAGAAGTGCTTTGACCAATAAAGAGAAATTCAACCATGCACATGCAAAACTTCGGAACGTCATCAAGCATGCTTTTGGTGTCTTGAAAGTACGATTCCCTACATTGAAGAGGATGGAGCCATTTCCGTTGGTTACACAACGGAACATTGTCATTGCATGCTTCGCGTTACATAATTTCATAAGGAAGGAAGGTTTGAGCGATGAGTTATTTGCATAATATGATCAACCCAATGTGTCATTTCGAAATACCCATGTGAATGCTGCTGATGAAGACGAGGTCGAAGCAAATGGTACCGCATCGGATCGAGAGTATATGACTCGATTACGAGATGAAATTGCAGAGCAGTTGATGCAAAATATGGGCTCTTAAAAAATGTTATTGTCTTTTTATGAATGTTGTTTGATGGATGTAAAACTATTATTTAAATTTAATGTTGAAAACTGTTATAAGTTAAAAAAGGTTTATTTAAATTTTATTCAATGTTACTAGCTTGCAGACGTTAAAAAACAAACAGTCTGCTTGTTGCAGACTGCAGACATTTGATCCAACTCTTCTTCTGCAGATATCTGTAGATGTGGTTTGCAGGCTGCAGACATTTTACCTCTAAAAAAACAAACAGCACCTAAGAGGGCACACAAGAAGGGTTAGTGTGACAACTAGTACCAGATCGTCCGGCAATCCGTACGGTATGTGTACTTACACCATTACTATGTGTAAATAACTATGTGTAGATAATTATGTGTGTATAACTATGCGTGAATAACTATTTGATAAACAGGTGGGTGAAAACAGGGCTAAAGAACAGTATATCAGTTGTATGTATTTGAATGAAAATTCAAGTACAGAAATACAACAAATCACAAGAAATAACAAGGGTGAAAACAAATAACAGAAATCAGATATCCAACAAAATCGGTGAGAAAACAATGTGAAATTATTTATAACAATGTGAAAACAGTTGGGATTAGTTGAGTCCGTCTGTGAGAATGCACAATTCAAACAACAGTTCAGTATCATTTACGAACGACGAAGTGACAGAGTGTTTGCGTGGGTGACGTTTCACACAAACATATTTGTGGGTTTAACGTTCTGAATGACAACTGAAAAGTAGAAAACCAAATCAGAAAGTGAAACGTACGATCGTATTCGTACAGTTAGCGATCTGTACGAAAACGCGCGTAAATTACGTTTTCTGACGACACGGCAAAATAAACGATTACGAACGTTAAAATAATAAAAAAAATAAAAATAATATCTATTAGAAACTACAACCTAAAAAGAATTTTATAAAACTATATTAGTAAAACTACACGTAATTAACGTTACGTAACGAAATAATGAGATTTAACAGTCTGATCGCGAATGAAACGGTAAAAATAAGTAAAATATAATATTTTGCGTTTTACAATTTTGAAACTCATCAAAATAATCCAAGAAACCTAATATACGTGTTCAATTATCTAATCATGCAACCGTAATAAAACACGCGTAAAAATACGCGAAACCGACACCGAGCGATACCATACACTCGGGGTATAAAAACCTTATTTTGGGTTCATCTTCTTCATTTGAATTCAGCTATATCTCTCTCTCTCTAAATCCCGATTTTTTCGTTTTTCACTAGAAATCACCAAAAAAATCATCATAACTTCTTCGTTTCTTAACCAAATCGCTCAAATATATCGAAACGACCATCTCGACGAGAGGAAGCTGGAAGTACAAGGGATTGGAGCTAGTTAGAGCTAAATCGGCCGGAATCTTATAGAGAAGTTGCTACTGGAATAGGGTTTTCATAAACGTTGAGGTATGAACTTGTAACTGTTTTATTTCTTCTAAACACATAGATTTCTGCACAAAGATGAGTTAAGCACATCAGAAACATGTTAGTTTACTTTTTTGAAAGGGAGAAAAGGGTTGGATATGGCTGGGTAAAACAATTTTCGGCACAACAGTGAACCAAGAATGAGTGTCGATGGATTTGTATGTGCAGCGACCAAACCCTTCGATTCTATTGTTATTTTACTTTCTTTTTTTTCGGTGACCACATGTAACATCTGTGCCGGAATCGTTACCGGAACAGTAATCTGTATAGTAATCTGTACAGTAACGTAGGCACAAACCATGTGAACTAGTGTATGCTATTGACACATTATGCTTGACACGAAACTATTATGCGATTGTCTGAAATCTGATTTAAAACCTTAGGGTTTAACAGTCAGAAACATATCAGACAACACAGAATGGAAACACAGATACTTGATTTGATGCTATTATGTATAAACGTAAGAGAGGTTAAACAAAACAAAACCATAACGGTTGTTGTTACAGAATGCTAAACCGACGAATTATTCGTATAGGTGACGATCTGTACGAATGATTCTGAGAGTTTAACGTTCTGAAATAATGACTGAAAAGTAGAGAACAAGAATCAGAAAGCCAAACCGTCGTCGTGTTCGTTCTAATGACGATTCGAACGAATACGCGCGATGGTGACGCGTTCTGACGAAACGAAAACAAAAACGAAGAACGATACGAACGATAATAATTTTAAGGAAATAAAATATTTCCTGTTTTACAATTTTGAAACTCATCAGAAATAAATTAAAAAGAAATTTCTTTAAATTAAATACATAATTTCACGAACAAATTAACAAAACGCGTAAAACGATAATATTCGATAAATAATTTAATAAAACGATATTTAAAATAATTAATAGAACTTAATATCATCCAAATAGTTTAAAATACACTCTTTTTATTTTAATTACGAAAAAAACGCGCGTAACGATCCGGAAACCCGACGAAAACGCGAACCGAGCAACCGAAACGAACCTGAACACCCACGGGGTATATAAACCCTAAATGATCTCATTTATTTCATTCTTCACAAACCCTCTCTCTCTCTCTAAGTTTCAAACCCGTCACCCCTCTCTCTCTCTAAGTTTACACCTTCAATCCTCCATAACTTGATCATTTCTTCATGAAATCGCATGATTTTGGTGTCCACGCGTAGCTAACGACGAGTTCTAAAAAGAGGTACAACGGATCTGCAACGTTACCCATCCATTTTCAAGGAATTTGGCTTTAAAGTTGCTGAAAAATAGGGTTTTCTTGATTTTGGTTTCAACTCACACGTGTTGACCGGCCCTAGAACCACTCCCCGACCACTATGCGTTCAGGAATCACCTATGATATGAAACCATGGTTAAAACAACCTTCGAACCAGTTGAAATGATGATGATGAGCTGATGGTTGCAGCAGCGGGTCGGCTGAACCCTACCCAGAGCTGTAGCCGAACCTGCATGTCCTCTAGTGGACTCACGAACCTTTGAGACTCGAATGAAGCTGTGTAAGCATGAGCCGAACCCAGGTGGAGCAATTGACAGCCGAACCTTTAGGCCTCAAGAACCACAAAGTGCCGAACCTTTTTCCCTTGCGAACCTTGGTCGAACCCTTGAATTGTTAGCCGAACCTAGTACATGCCGAACCTGTATGCCATGCATGGTGGCTGAACCACCATCTAGCCGAACCCTTTTTGCCTAATTAACCTTCCCTGAGCCGCGAACCATTAGGGACCCGTGAACCTAACTTGTGTCGAACCAGTAGGGGGAACAATGAACCCATGAACTTGACCGAACCCATCTCAAGCTCACCGAACCTATCTTACCAATGAACCCTAGCGAAGACCATGAACTTGTTGTTAGTAGGAGCGAACCTTGGGAGACGAACCTTAGGGTTCGTAGAGCTGTAACCTTAGCCGAACCTTACCCTGTTACGAAACTAGCCATGTTGCATGCAGAGCCGGACCCTGGTCAAGATAACCAATAGGTTCGCTGGAACCTATAACCTTTCGGACTCCCACCTAAAATGGTTGGCCTAAATTCCTTCGGCCCAGAATGCATTTGTTTCGGCCCAACAAGGCTAAGTTGGCCCAACAATCGGCCCACAACCTTCTTGGTTCTCAACAATATTATTGGGCCATGTACACCATTCATGATCGGCCCAATTAAATTGTTTCGGCCCATAGCGATTAGAATAGTTCAAGAAATTCCAATCGGCCTATAGGTCAAGGTTTAATTCGGTCCACTAACACTTGAGGCCCACTCTTAGCCCAATATACTCACACGTAACACGACTCATTCGGACCACTTTGGCCCACGACTTAAACCACATAACGAGCATTTAAACTAAGTGATGTTAAATGATAGGCAAGGGAACTCATGGTGGCTACTATAAAGATGGTGAAAGAATATAGAAATAAAGTTTGAAACTTTAAATTCTACAACCATCATGCTATATTGACAAAACTTAATAACAAGTAAACAAGGGCCGAATGAACATCGAAACTCATAATTGTTAGTCAAATTCTAGGACAAACACATCTACGCACACGAATTTCCTACAAACATATACTCATAAGTTACAAATACTATGAAATCAATACAGGATCGTGAACATCACAACAAGTACAAACAAAGAGCGCGTGCATTCTTATTTTGCTTAGTCAACCCTTTACGGACACAAGGTGAGTTCATTTGTCCCTTTTCTAACTATTTTGATTTTACTTCGGGACTGAGAAGCATGTTATACATTTTAAACAAATGATTTATAAAAATGATTTTAAACTTATTTTTGATGCTTATACTTTATGCTTGATACTTATGCTATGAAACTTTAGCCTTAAACTTTACACTCGATGCTATGTTACAAACTCGATGCTTAAATTAAGTGCTTAATGCTTATGCTATAAACTTGAAGCTTGAAACTATATACTAAATGCTAATGCTATGGATTGATGCTAAGTGTTGAATGCTAAATGCTAATACTAAACGCTAATGCTATATGCTAATATTAAATGCTTATGCTACAAGCTAATACTATAAGCTAATGCTATATGCGAATGCCAAGTGCTTATGCTACAATGCTAATACGACAATGCTAATGCTAAATGCTAATGCTAATGCTAATTGCTAAATGCTAATGTTATATGCTAATACTAAATGCTAAAGCTAACAATATATGCTAAAGCTACAAATTGATGCTAAAAGCTTATGATTCTATGATAATGCTACATACATGCTAATCGCTTGAGACTACGGATGCTTTAAACACTTGTATGCTTATATGCTTGCCATGCTAAAACAACGGTTTGGCCTCTCAGTGCTTGCATTACCGATTGTGAAGCTACTTGAATGCTAAAACTATCAACTATGGTAGAACATACCAAATTGGCCTCTCAGTGCTTGCCATGGGGTGTTCTTCATAGGTGGGACTTGAAGGAACAGACCGTCGGCCTATCAGTGCTTGCCATAGGGTGACCTTCATAGTCATGACTTGAGGAGTAGACTGATGGCCTCTCAGTGCTTGCCACACAGTGATTCCTCAATGTTCACTCATGCTATAAACTTAAAGATAATGCTAAAGCTATTGGCTATTTAGAATGGACCAACTGGCCTCTTAGTGCTTGCCAGGGGGTGTTCTTGTAGCTATGACTATTGTAAATCAGGTCGTTTGGCCTCTCAGTGCTTGCCAAGCGGGTGTTCTACATAGTCGGGATTCTGAGGAGTAGACTGATGGCCTCTCAGTGCTTGCCATACAGTGATTCCTCATTTTCCACTCATGTTGCAAACTTAACGAAATGCTTAAGCTATATACGAAATGGATGGTAGGTAAGACGCTTAATTATCATTAACAGCAATGTCCTATGTGACTTAGTATGTGGTGGGACGGCGTCTGGGCGGGTCGTAGGCTCGACTCAGGGGTATGCCCTATATATAAGCATACCGAGTTGGATGATACAGGTGGTGTTAATGAGATTAAGGTTGTTACCGAGGGGGACGCATGAATGCTTTTGGGTCAATATCATAAACTTTTAAACACGATGCTTTTAAACTAACATTGAAGCTAATACATACGAATGCTATAGACTTGTAAACTTTGAAACAGTAAACTAAAGCTATGATGAAGAATGAATCGAAGGGTAGGTAAAATGCTTTGTCACACCCCAGGCCGGCGGGAACGGATCGTGTTTTCCCGTCGGGCGGAAGGTTCCTGGGGCGCGATATCATGAGTGATAATCAAATGATCAGATTGTTTACATAGCACATGAGATATAAATGAGAAATGCTAACATGACATGAAATAGAATTACAAAGTTAAATTACATTGTACATCATAATTTAACTAAGTAAATCTAATCAAAAGAATCAATGAGTTTATATCTTGTATATGTACAAGATATACAAAAGATGATTCATTGTCTAGTCATCAAAAGTATGCAATATCCAAAAGTAGCTAGGTCTTCTAAAAGTCCACTAGCTAGTCCTTGCATATATGAAATTACACATGTTCATCACCTGAGAAACATGTATTTAAACAAAGTCAACACTAGGCTGGTGAGTTCATAAGTAAATTAATTGAAAACCTTGATTCAGTCACATGCACAATCACAATATGTATTTTGTTACTTGTATGCCATTTGTTCACTTGTTCACCCAATGGCTTCTCAATAGTTATATTTACAAGTAAGATTTCATCCTAGTAATGATGCTTATATATAGGGCATATGTAAGGGAACTAAGCCCTAGCCAACATCCCACCACAACACTACTAGAACTCCACACAACTTGCAATACAACTATTGATTTCCATTCCCAGTCCACTTGTCCATGTTATTATTGAATCACCTATAATAACTTGTATAGAATAATATAATAATGTATTTGTAGTTATCGAACCAAAGTTTAGATAACCATTATATGTTAAGGATATTAGATTTATCAAATCTGTTCCTTGTATTATTCTACATTTGTGGAGTTAACTATTGTTACACTTTTAAGTATTAAAAGTGTTAGTTAACCTCTTGCAATTTTGTTCTTGAACTATAGTGCATAGAGCCTAAAAGGAATCCATTGAAATCCTCACGTAATCAGATTTCAATGCATCCGATTTACCTCTACCACTTTGTATGTCTATTGTCCTCAACGAAAGCTATTACTAGTAGTGAAACATGAGGTAAGATCAATTCCTCAACCTACTAATCAATAGGATCCCGTTGGATTAATTACTTATCACTGCAGATTAATATCATCATGTGTCGCTTACCAGAACCTGACTTGAAGTCGCCATGTCACCGGTCATACGTTACCGGCCAATGAATCAATACGATCAACATACTAGCCCTACAAGCTAGAGGTTTGTCAAACCTATGGTACCACTAGGCTATCGTCGGTTTAGTCACGTCAAACTAACTGGTCAGCGAATTAAAGGGGCTTACATGATCTACTTGAACAATTTGGCACATGATTGAAATGATATAAATGCAACAGGTCAATAGTAACTAATTGTAATTGTATTCACTTGTATTCTTGTTCCCATTGTCATATGTTCTCAGTGATATTAACAAAGTTAAATAAGAACGTGTCTTATTACATTATGTTAATCGTTTGAGTGAATGATGTTGTTATCATGGAGTTACATTATCATGATTATCATTCTTTGTTCCTTGTTCTCTTGTAATATGTATTGAATTGAAAAGCTAAGTGTTATAAGACCTAGTCTTAATACACTTACTTAATTCTTGTATCGAATGATGTAATAAAGATGTGTTATCTTTATATCATTCTTATGTCTTGTTCTTGTCATCTTGATGCTTGTAATTGATTCTAAGTAAATTCTTGTAAGAATAACTAAGTGTTGTAAGAGATAATCATACAACTATGTTATTCTATTGTATTGATGAGTTATGATATTAGAATATCATAATCATCTTATTTTCCCTGTCATCATGCAATCATACAAGCAAGCATACAATGATATATGATAATAAACAATTTAATATCATTTAATCAAAGTATTAACAATATGTAAGCAAAACTTTTAAGTAAATAAAAGTAAAGCATGTTTCTCAGCCCCGAGAGTTTAAAATCAGTAAAGATTAAAGAAAAGGGGCATATGAACTCACCTTGTTGTTGTAGGGTTGACTTAGCTTAAAAGAAAGAAGACACGCGCTCTTGATTAACCTTAAGTTTGTTTTCACAATCCTGTATTAATTTCATATGATTGCAACTTATAAGTGTACGTTGTAAGAGTTTGTGCGTGTATATGTGTTTGCTTCTAACTTTGTTGTCACCACTTGGTCTTGACCCTCATTCGACCCAATTCACTTTGAATGTACATTGTGGACACTTAGTTAGTTTAGTTTACAATTAGTGTATAATTGTAAAGTATGCCCAAGGATTTGAATTACATACTTTCACTTTGTCCTTAGTTCAATTCTTTCGTGAGATATTTTGTACTTTCGTGTAGAGGGCTTCAAGATCTACGTGTGGGCGCAAGAATCACCCAAATCGGTTGAGAAATGAGCAAGCTATGCTAGTTTGAAGGTGGTTTGGTGGTGATAAATGTTGTAGCCGGAAATGAGAGAGAGAAAGAGGTTGAAGATGATAAAAATGATTTAATGAGGTCATTTAGGGTTTTTATACCCTAAGTGGTGTTCGGGTTCGTTTCGGTTGCTCGGTTCGCGATTTCGTCGCGTAACCGGAAAATTACGCATAATTTATAATAAATAAATAAAAGGTTGCTTTAATTAATTTGATGAGTTTCAAAATTGTAAAAATGTTAATTATTTTATTTTATTAAATTTAAATTCGTTTCGCGTCGTATTTCGTTTTCGTTTCGTCGAATCGCGTCACCATCGCGCGTATTCGTTCGAATCGTCATTCGAACGAACACGACGATGGTTTTGCTTTCCGACTTTTGTTTTCTACTTTCCAGTCATCATTTCAGAACGTTAAACTCACAGAGATGTTTGTGTGAATCGTCACCCACGCAAACACACTGTCAGTTCGTTATTCTGAAATGACACTGCAGTTTATGTTTGAATTATGTTTCCTCACTGTCGGACTCAACTAAACATCCTGTTTTCACCTTGTTTTCACATTGAAATGTCGGCCATCTGATTCCTGTCATCTATGGATATCAGATCGCAACCGATTGGTTTCCGAATATTGTTTGAATACCGTTGTTTCTCATGATTTGTTGTGTTAACTGTAATTAAGTTTTCACTTAATGAACACAACTAATGTTTCAAATGTACGTTGTACTTAATGTATCTAAGTTTACACAAAAATACGTACAACGATTTCTTGTATTTAGGATTCTGTTAATACAAACACTGTTTACAATCACGTATGTACACAAAGTTACTGTTTGCAAGTACACATACCGTACGGACTTGCCGGCGGTCAGGTACTAGTTGTCACAGCCTCCCCTTGTTAAAGAAATTTCGTCCCGAAATTTAAGCATAAAGATCGGTCTTTACTTCTCGAACAGGTGGGGATATTTGGCTTTCATGTTGTCCTCGCGCTCCCAAGTAAATTCTGGTCCACGCTTGGAGTTCCATCGAACCTTTACAATAGGGATACGGCTACGTTTCATTTTCTTAACTTCACGTTCCATAATCTCTACAGGTTCTTCAATAAAGTGTAGTTGTTCATCAATTTGTATTTCCTTCAATGGTATGATCAATGACTCGTCTGCTAAGCACCTCTTGAGATTGGATACATGAAACACATCGTGTACTCCACTGAGTTCATCAGGGAGTCTGAGTCTGTATGCCACAGGACCTATGCGTTGAGTAATCTCAAACGGTCCGACATACCTAGGTGCTAGCTTGCCTTTAGCCCCAAATCGAACTACGCATTTCCATGGGAACACTTTCAACATGACTCGGTCACCCACATCGAATTCCAATGGCTTGCGCCGTTTGTCCGCGTAAATCTTTTGGCGGCTACGTGTTGCTTGTAATCGTTGTTGTATCTGGGCAATCTTATCAGTAGTTTCCTGAATAAGTTCAAGCCCAGTGATTCTGTTGTCTCCCACTTCGGTCCAACAAATTGGAGACTGACATTTTCTACCATAAAGTGCTTCAAAAGGAGCACATCCAATGCTGTTGTGGTAGCTATTGTTGTAGGAGAACTCAATGAGAGGTAAGTGTGTGTCCCAACTTCCACCGAAGTCTAGGATGCATGTTCTCAACATATCCTCTAGGGTTTGAATGGTGTGCTCGCTTTGTCCATCCGTTTGTGGATGATAAGCAGTGCTCAAGTTAACACTTGTCCCTAAGGATTGTTGTAATGATTGCCAGAACCGCGAAGTAAATCGACTGTCCTGGTCTGAAATAATAGACAAAGGCACCCCGTGCCTTACTACTATTTCGTCAATGTATAGCCTTGTTAGTTTCTCCATCTTGTATGTCTCTCTGATCGGCAAGAAATGTGCGGACTTGGTCAATCTATCAATGATGACCCAAATAGAATCGTATCCGCTGGAAGTGCGGGGTAGCTTGGTAATGAAATCCATAGCTATTTGTTCCCACTTCCATTGTGGTATCTCTGGTTGTTCCAGTAAACCCGAAGGCTTCTGGTGTTCAGCTTTAACCTTGGCACATGTGATGCATTTGCCAACATAAGTGGCAACATCTTTCTTCATCCCCGGCCACCAATAAAACGACCTAAGATCTTGGTACATCTTATCGGCACCAGGATGAACTGAGTATCGTGTCTTGTGTGCCTCGTCAAGTATGAGTGTTCGAAGTTCATCTACTGCTGGAATCCAAACACGATCCAGGTAATAGATAACTCCATCTTGTTTTGTCTTAAAGTGTTTCTCGGCTCCACAATCGAGCTCGCGTTTCAGATTGTCTCGTGCCACTGCCTCTTGTTGTGCTTGTAAAATGTGATCTCTCAAACTTGTTTGCACAGTCATTCCCATTGCGCGAACGCGTAAGGGTTTGACCCTTTCTTTCCGGCTCAAAGCATCTGCAACAACATTTGCTTTGCCCGGATGGTATTTGATCACACAATCGTAATCGTTCAGGAGCTCAACCCAACGTCTCTGTCTCATGTTAAGCTCCTTCTGATCAAATATGTGCTGTAAACTCTTGTGATCTGTGAAGATAGTGCACTTGGTACCATACAGGTAGTGTCTCCAAATCTTTAATGCAAAAACAACAGCTCCCAGTTCGAGATCGTGTGTCGTGTAATTCTTCTCATGTATCTTCAACTGTCGTGAGGCATAAGCAATGACTTTGTCTCGTTGCATCAAAACACATCCGAGTCCCTGATGGGAAGCATCACAATAAACTACAAAGTCATCATTGCCTTCTGGGAGTGTTAAGATTGGAGCATTGCACAATCTTTGTTTCAATGTCTGGAATGCCTCTTCTTGTTTCTGAGTCCACACAAAAGGTTCAGACTTCTGTGTGAGTTTGGTGAGAGGTAAGGCTATCTTAGAGAAATTCGAAATGAATCTCCTGTAATAACCTGCCAATCCCAAAAATGATCTGATCTCCGTCGGTGTTGTAGGCACATCCCAGTTCTTGATTGCTTCAATCTTGGCAGGATCCACATGAATACCATCACTGTTAATAACGTGACCCAAGAACTGAACTTCTCCTAACCAAAATTCACACTTAGAGAATTTGGCATAGAGTCGTTCTTCTTTCAGAAGCTCCAAAACTGTCTTGAGGTGTTGCTCATGTTCCTTCTTGTTCTTTGAATAAATCAGTATATCGTCAATGAAGACAATAACAAACTGATCAAGATACGGTTTGCACACCCGGTTCATTAAGTCCATGAACACAGCCGGTGCATTCGTCAATCCGAATGGCATCACCATGAACTCATAATGACCATACCGGGTACGAAAGGCCGTCTTTGGTATGTCTTCTTCTTGAATCCGGAGCTGATGATAACCTGATCTCAGGTCTATCTTTGAAAAGTATTGTGCTCCCTGTAACTGATCAAACAAATCATCAATCCTCGGCAACGGGTACCGATTCTTGATGGTGAGTTTGTTGAGCTCTCGATAATCAATGCACATCCTGAAAGTTCCATCCTTCTTTTTCACAAAAAGAACCGGAGCTCCCCAAGGAGAAAAGCTCGGTCGGATGAATCCTTTATCGAGTAGTTCTTGCAATTGGTTGGACAAGTCTTGCATCTCCGATGGTGCGAGTCTGTAGGGAGACTTAGCTATAGGAGTTGCTCCCTGAATCAAATCGATTCGGAACTGCACCGATCTCTCGGGTGGCAGTCCCGGTAAGTCATCCGGAAATACTTCTGCAAAATCTCTCACAACCGGTACATCTTGAATCTTGATCGCCTTCTTGTCTTTCTGAATCACGTGAGCTAGAAATGCAACGCATTGTTTTCGTAAGTACTTACGAGCCTTCATGCATGATATTATCTTGACACTGCGTTTCGCTTGGTCTCCACGAATCTCCAAGACCTCATTGTTCTCCATAGGAATGCGTAGTAGTTTATCAGAACAGATGAACTCAACTCTATTAAGAGATAGCCAATCCATTCCGATGATAATGTCGAAACTGCCCAGCTCCATCGGTATCAAGTCGATGGAAAATGTGTGACCGCCAAGTGTTAGTGGGCAATTCCTAAATATAGTGTCTACTGTGATCTGTTTGCCGTTTGCTATCTCAATTGTGTAAGGGGAGTCTAACAATTCCTTATCATAATTAAGATGGCATGCAAAATCGGATGGGATGAAACTCTGATCCGCACCAGTGTCAAATAATATGGATGCATAGAAGTCAGATAAGAGAAATGTACCCGTAACAACGTTCGGGTCCTGTCGTGCGGCAGCAGCTCCTATATGAAAAGCTCGTCCTCTTGGTGCTTGAGCCCTTTGTTGATTTCTCTTGGGACAATCCCGAGAGAAGTGTCCAGGATCGCCACAGTTGTAGCAAGACCTAGGATTTGCAGCAGCAGCAGTAGTAGCTGCGTTGTTGTTTCTGTTTGGAGCTCTCGTGCTCCTGCAACGATTTGCCCAATGGCCAAACTTTCCACAGTTGGTGCATTGCATGCACTGAGTGTTTGGCGCGTGGTGATACTGACAAGTGTTGCACAAAGGTGCAGTGCCAGTGTATGGCTTCCTGATCTCCAATGGTTGTGGCTGGTTGCGCATTGGAGCTTGAGTAGTGGCAACAAAGTTTCTAGCAACCTTTTGTTTCTTAGCCTGACGTTTATCCGACTTCTTGGAAGTCCCAGCCTTGGCTGAGTCAGCCTCCTTCTTGAATTGACCAGAAGCAACCATCATATCTGTCAGGGATGCTGACAGCGTAACAGCTAACTCCATGGTAGTAGGGTGGGCAGAGATAACATGACCTCGGATACTGGGCGGTAGTCCCCCGACATACCGTTCAATCCTCTTCTCAAGTGTTGGCACCACATCAGGTGCCAAAGTAGCTAACTCATGAAATCTGGTGGTGTAGGCCAGATGCCCAGCACCAATCATCTCCAGGTTGAGCAGTTCAGTCTCAACCTTCTTTAGTTCATTTCTTGGGCAAAACTCTGCCCGCAGCATGGCCTTGAATTCACTCCAAGGCATAGCCTGGGCCTTATCCCGCCCTCTGACCGAAACTTGAGCGTTCCACCTAGTTAACGCTCGCTTGCTAAATGATCTCGCAGCATACTTAACTCTGTTCTGTTCAGGACAGCCACTGATGTCGAGGGTAGCCTCCATCTTCTCGATCCACTGGATCAATCCGACTGCACCCTCACTGCCACTGTAACTGGGTGGCTTGCAACCTACAAAGTTCTTGTAGGCATAGTCCTGACTATGTCGGGTGTTACCGCTGCCTTCTCCAGATGAGTTGGCAACGTTGTTGCTGTTGTTGGTGTTGATTCGGTTCATCATGTCTGGGATTACCTCCCTCAGCTGACTGGTCGACAGAGTGGCCAGTGCAATAGTAGCGGGATCCAGCTGATAAGCCGGTGGTGGCGGAGGAGGAGGTGGAGGTGGAGGAGAATCAGGTGGTGTCAGCGTAGATGAGTGAGGAGCAGAGCCTTGAGTAAATGGTAATAGAGGTGGTTGTCTTCTTGGCGGCATTCTGATCATAACCGAAAGTAATCGGTTAGTGCAGTGATCAGAAGTAGAAGACATATGCAAATAGAATCCTAAGTCACATGATCTCTATATAAGGGTCCCTAGGTTATAGTCTAGGCCAAACCGTTTAAAGTAATATGACCTATATTTCTCTATAACCATGGCTCTGATACCAATCTGTCACACCCCAGGCCGGCGGGAACGGATCGTGTTTTCCCGTCGGGCGGAAGGTTCCCGGGGCACGATATCATGAGTGATAATCAAATGATCAGATTGTTTACATAGCACATGAGATATAAATGAGAAATGCTAACATGACATGAAATAGAATTACAAAGTTAAATTACATTGTACATCATAATTTAACTAAGTAAATCTAATCAAAAGAATCAATGAGTTTATATCTTGTATATGTACAAGATATACAAAAGATGATTCATTGTCTAGTCATCAAAAGTATGCAATATCCAAAAGTAGCTAGGTCTTCTAAAAGTCCACTAGCTAGTCCTTGCATATATGAAATTACACCTGTTCATCACATGAGAAACATGTATTTAAACAAAGTCAACACTAGGTTGGTGAGTTCATAAGTAAATTAATTGAAAAACTTGATTCAGTCACATGCACAATCACAATATGTATTTTGTTACTTGTATGCCATTTGTTCACTTGTTCACCCAATGGCTTCTCAATAGTTGTATTGCAAGTTGTGTGGAGTTCTAGTAGTGGTGTGGTGGGATGTTGGCTAGGGCTTAGTTCCCTTACATATGCCCTGTATATAAGCATCATTACTAGGATGAAATCTTACTTGTAAATATAACTATTGAGAAGCCATTGGGTGAACAAGTGAACAAATGGCATACAAGTAACAAAATATATATTGTGATTGTGCATGTGATTGAATCAAGGTTTTCAATTAATTTACTTATGAACTCACCAACCTAGTGTTGACTTTGTTTAAATACATGTTTCTCTGGTGATGAACAGGTGTAATTTCATATATGCAAGGACTAGCTAGTGGACTTTTAGAAGACCTAGCTACTTTTGGATATTGCATACTTTTGATGACTAGACAATGAATCATCTTTTGTATATCTTGTACATATACAAGATATAAACTCATTGATTCTTTTGATTAGATTTACTTAGTTAAATTATGATGTACAATGTAATTTAACTTTGTAATTCTATTTCATGTCATGTTAGCATTTCTCATTTATATCTCATGTGCTATGTAAACAATCTGATCATTTGATTATCACTCATGATATCGCGCCACGGGAACCTTCCGCCCGACGGGAAAACACGATCCGTTCCCGCCGGCCTGGGGTGTGACAGATGTGAGAATTGAATAACTTACTACTCTTGTTTGTTTCAACTCAATTCATTACCATTCTCTTTTAAAAGAAAACTAATTTACAACACCCATTTCTTTATAGTAGTTTTTTGAAATTTCACATAAATGTCACCCATTCATGACCCTTTTAATTGTTTGTTCTAAACACAAAGTGTTGGGCCGAATGTTGTTCTTGGGTCGAGCCATTGTTGTGGTTCATCAAAATGGGCCGTGCATGTGTATGTGAGCCGTTTAGATTAACCGTGGGCCACCATGTTATAGGGGTGGGCCGATTGTGGGCCTGGGCCGTAACTTAGAGGGCTGGGCCAAACATAAATGGGTCCGATAGAAATGACTTGGGCCAAGTATTCACAGGTTGGGCCGTTACAATTGGGTCGATGATCTCATTGGGCCGAACCAAAATCATGAGGACCGGTTACATCATAGATTTGGGCCAGCCAAGGCAATTGGGCTTAAACTGATCAGCCATAATTATGGCATCTGCTCAGCGAACCTTCTAACCCTTTGTCATGGGTTCGGCCACCACATGAAGCCCATATGGTTCGGCTGTGTAAGTTGTCGGCTCACAGGTTCGTTGATCATGAGAAGCTTCAGCTACATGGATCTAAGGTTCGTCACATGGTGGTCAAATGGTTCGCTGAAGCCTTATGGTTCGTCTGATCTGTTAAAGGTTAGTGAAGGAAGATAGTTCGGCTAGGGTACATAAAGATTCGGCCTCACACAGGTTCGTTCATCCTCATGGGTTCGGCTACTGTAGATGGTTCGGTGGGGATGAGGACGAGTCACACAGGTTCGTGGTTGGTGTGAAGGTTCGTCATGTAACAGGGTTCGTTCGAGGAAGCCTCTGAGATGACAAAGGTTCGGCCACCTTTGCTCAGATCGAGGGTTCAGCCGGTTTTCTATCCCCACGAACCTGCACTTCGCACCATCATCTCAACCGGATCTCAGCTGCTCCAGGTTGTTTCCCTTGGACATGGCTATGCGAGAAGGGTTTCCTGTGGTTATGGGGTTCGAATTGGCAAGTGGGTAACCGGTGGTGGGGATGTTGACCGAACAAAACAAAAAACCCTATTTTTCAGTGTTTTCTTTGATCATTACCGTGAATTTGGCTGGATGAAACGCAAGATCTTTTGTACTTTCGTGTAGAGGGCTTCAAGATCTACGCGTGGGCGCAAGAATCACCCAAATCGGTTGAGAAATGAGCAAGTTATGCTAGTTTGAAGGTGGTTTGGTGGTGATAAATGTTGTAGCCGGAAATGAGAGAGAGAAAGAGGTTGAAGATGATAAAAATGATTTAATGAGGTCATGTAGGGTTTTTATACCCTAAGTGGTGTTCGGGTTCGTTTCGGTTGCTCGGTTCGCGATTTCGTCGCGTAACCGGAAAATTACGCATAATTTATAATAAATAAATAAAAGGTTGCTTTAATTAATTTGATGAGTTTCAAAATTGTAAAAATGTTAATTATTTTATTTTATTAAATTTAAATTCGTTTCGCGTCGTATTTCGTTTTCGTTTCGTCGAATCGCGTCACCATCGCGCGTATTCGTTCGAATCGTCATTCGAACGAACACGACGATGGTTTTGCTTTCCGACTTTTGTTTTCTACTTTCCAGTCATCATTTCAGAACGTTAAACTCACAGAGATGTTTGTGTGAATCGTCACCCACGCAAACACACTGTCAGTTCGTTATTCTGAAATGACACTGCAGTTTATGTTTGAATTATGTTTCCTCACTGTCAGACTCAACTAAACATCCTGTTTTCACCTTGTTTTCACATTGAAATGTCGGCCATCTGATTCCTGTCATCTATGGACATCAGATCGCAACCGATTGGTTTCCGAATATTGTTTGAATACCGTTGTTTCTCATGATTTGTTGTGTTAACTGTAATTAAGTTTTCACTTAATGAACACAACTAATGTTTCAAATGTACGTTGTACTTAATGTATCTAAGTTTACACAAAAATACGTACAACGATTTCTTGTATTTAGGATTCTGTTAATACAAACACTGTTTACAATCACGTATGTACACAAAGTTACTGTTTGCAAGTACACATACCGTACGGACTTGCCGGCGGTCAGGTACTAGTTGTCACAGTCTCCCCTTGTTAAAGAAATTTCGTCCCGAAATTTAAGCATAAAGATCGGTCTTTAATTCTCGAACAGGTGGGGATACTTGGCTTTCATGTTGTCCTCGCGCTCCCAAGTAAATTCTGGTCCACGCTTGGAGTTCCATCGAACCTTTACAATAGGGATATGGCTACGTTTCAGTTTCTTAACTTCACGTTCCATAATCTCTACAGTTTCTTTAATAAAGTGTAGTTGTTCATCAATTTGTATTTCCTCCAATGGTATGATCAATGACTCGTCTGCTAAGCACCTCTTGAGATTGGATACATGAAACACATCGTGTACTCCACTGAGTTCATCAGGGAGTCTGAGTCTGTATGCCACAGGACCTATGCGTTGAGTAATCTCAAACGGTCCGACATACCTAGGTGCTAGCTTGCCTTTAGCCCCAAATCGAACTACGCTTTTCCATGGGGACACTTTCAACATGACTCGGTCACCCACATCGAATTCCAACGGCTTGCGCCGTTTGTCCGCGTAACTCTTTTGGCGGCTACGTGTTGCTTGTAATCGTTGTTGTATCTGGGCAATCTTATCAGTAGTTTCCTGAATAAGTTCAGGCCCAGTGATTCTGTTGTCTCCCACTTCGGTCCAACAAATTGGAGACCGACATTTTCTACCATAAAGTGCTTCAAAAGGAGCACATCCAATGCTGCTGTGGTAGCTATTGTTGTAGGAGAACTCAATGAGAGGTAAGTGTGTGTCCCAACTTCCACCGAAGTCTAGGATGCATGTTCTCAACATATCCTCTAGGGTTTGAATGGTGCGCTCGCTTTGTCCATCCGTTTGTGGATGATAAGCAGTGCTCAAGTTAACACTTGTCCCTAAGGATTGTTGTAATGATTGCCAGAACCGCGAAGTAAATCGACTGTCCCGGTCTGAAATAATAGACAAAGGCACCCCGTGCCTTACTACTATTTCGTCAATGTATAGCCTTGCTAGTTTCTCCATCTTGTATGTCTCTCTGATCGGCAAGAAATGTGTGTAACACCCCGCCTCGTTTTACCAGCAATATTGTCCGCTTTGCCAAATTATAGCTCACGGCTTTGCTTTTGGTCGCCCGGGTGAAAACTTCCCGGGGGTCACCCATCCTGGATTGCTGTCACCTGAGCACGCTTAACTGTGGAGTTCTCCTCTCATCCACTACCATTAAGCCCCAAAACGCGTTGTTGGTATAAGAGGCGAGTTATTACATATGAACCAAGGATCTCTCCTGTCCACGGCCGATGTGGGATTTGCCTAAGGTGTCACATACACCCCCCCTGGGACTCATCGTCCTCGATGAGGTTTGCCCCGCTAGCCTCTCTGGCGTGTAGGATCTGCCTAAAGTGTCCTCCAGACACCCCCCGGGACTCATCGCCCTGGATGAGGTTTGCCCCACATCCCGAACGGCACAGGAGTGTCTCTGATACCATTCTGTAACACCCCGCCTCGTTTTACCAGCAATATTGTCCGCTTTGCCAAATTATAGCTCACGGCTTTGCTTTTGGTCGCCCGGGTGAAAACTTCCCAGGGGGTCACCCATCCTGGATTGCTGTCACCTGAGCACGCTTAACTGTGGAGTTCTCCTCTCATCCACTACCATTAAGCCCCAAAACGCGTTGTTGGTATAAGAGGCGAGTTATTACATATGAACCTAGGATCTCTCCTGTCCACGGCCGATGTGGGGTTTGCCTAAGGTGTCACATGCTTAATTATCATTAATAGCAATGTCCAATGCGACTTAGTATGTGGTGGGACGGCGTCTGGGCGGGTCGTAGGCTCGACTCAGGGGTATGCCCTATATATAAGCATACCGAGTTGGATGATACAGGTGTTATTAATGAGGTTAAGGTTTTACCTAAAAGGTTTGCAAAAGCTATTTTACAAATACTAAAACTACATGAACTCACCAACCATTGTGTTGACTTGTTTTCTACATGCTTTCTCAGGTGATGCACAGGAATAGGCTCAGACTTCAGGAATGCATACTTGGATACTCAGATAGAGGACCTAGTAGACTTTTGGAAAGCACAGATTTTGTTACAGAAGCAAATCACTTTTGATATCTTGTACGAATACAAGATAGATGCATTTGATTCTTTTGATAGGTTTATTTAGTTAAAATTACTGAACATTGTCAAATGTAATTTAACTTTGTAATCCTAGCTTGATGCAATTGTGTTTTAGTTATTCTTAACATTGATGCTATGTAAACAATCTGATCATCACGATTATCACTCACGATATCGCGTCCCGAGAACCTTCCGCCTGATGGGGAATCCGATCCAACCCCTCCGGCTCGGGGTGTGACACCACATGTCAGAGAACCCACAGCTGGGTTGAAACTTCAAACTCAAAAGAAAAATTATTGTGGGCCACCCTACCATAGAAAATAATATGGAGACAGTAGACTTAATTTCATAATAAAACATTATATGGTGAAGTATATCCATTCGGAAGCCCCTGTACAAACCAAGAAGCCATTTTTTTTTTGTTCTTTTCAATATTGGAAACCATTGTGGACCACATGTCACATAAACAATAAAGGTTCCAACCAATTTAACTCCATCAGAACACACACACCCCATTCGAAAACCATCAAGTTTCAGCCAGGAACACCACATGGGTGGTTGTCTAAAGCGAGAACCACTTGGGTTGGGTGTAATCGGGTTAAGAGGTTCTCATTTATATTACTTAAACTCACTTATATTACTTAAACTTTGGGATAAAAACATAGTTAAACTTTAAAACAAATCTTTAATCATAAACTATGATTTAAAACATGTCAAAGGGTTATAACTAAATCATGTTTTGAACAGGGTAACAAAAAGAGTTTACTTCTATAAAATAAATCAGCCAATTTACCACAAAGTTGATGGGATCTTTTCTCACCATTTTTTATAAACCATTTTCTAAACTCCTTTAATATAGTCTTATTAACATATTAATTGTGTCAAACACATTTAAAAATGCTAGTAGTCATTTTAAGTTGACATATGGATTAAATACTAACTTTTAATTTATAACCTAAGTTTTTACTTAGGAAATACTATGGTTTTCAAAGTAACATAATGTGTCAAGATTAAAAATCAAAATTAAAATATATGAACAAGAATACTAAAATATATTAATACTTAACCTAGTATTGGTTAAGTGTTAGTGTATTATACTACAAAGAGACTAGGGCTAAACAAACAACAAGACTTGTAAGCGTTAACCGACTTTAGGGTTAACTCACAAATCAACGAGTTATACTTATACGTTATACACAACTTGGAATCAAACACAGGGTCGTAAATACAATATCAAGTACAACAAGCGAGGGCGTGCATTCAATCGAGTCTTAGTCAACCACTACTACTACCAGGTGAGTTCATATGCCCCTTTTTATTAATCTTTTGGTTTTAGCTGCGGGGCTAAGAACATGCTAAAACTTTTATTAAATGTTTTAGTACACAATATGGTAATAAGGTTCTTACTTTGTTACTACAACTGTATGCCTTATTATGTAAAAAATTATGACTGCGAGTTTATAACTGTTATTCCTTTTAGACAATACCTACGATTAAGAAGTGATAAAACTATTATTTCTCTACGAATACAACTGTAATTCGCATGAGGAATACATGTTATTCCTATTGAATTATTTTATTAATTCTTAGGAAATTTTAACTGTTAAGTCTTTGGGAATCATTGCAAATTAATTCTGAGCGAATTGATCTGTTATACTTATGAGAACATGTGTGTTATGCCTATTGGATTGCTATGAGTTGATGACAATGGGTTGATAACTATGAGAAATCTTTTGATTTTTAGTCAGCCTATTCCAACTCTATCATTTCTGACACGGGTGATGAGAGTATGATAGTGTCTGCTAATTATCTCACCACTTCTATTCTGTGGACTGGCAGACTGAGAGATTGACTTCACTCATGTCATAAGCTGGTGTGTCACACCCCCAATTTTCAACTAACGGAATCATACCGTTTGGGACGTGACAAACCAGGATCTCAGATCATTAGACATAACGAAGACCTCTATATGATTTTCAAAACATACTTTGGTCTAAAACTGTAATATCAAAGTTCTACGTTGCGGAAGCGTTTTTAAAACATAAACAATCATAACAGTTTGAAAACTGAAAATTACAAAACAAAGTTTCAAATGTTCAAATCCAAATAACAGAAATGAAAAACATGCATGCGACTCGATATCCTAGTCCATGCTTGCTTGCTTGTGTAACCTTAGCGTCCTGAGAAAACATGTAAATCAAGTCAACAGAAAGGTTGGTGCATTACACAGGTTTAAGCATTCACAATGTTTAAAACAACAGTTTGAATATAATGTTTGCAGATAACATAATCACACATGCATAGTCATGATAGCTAGTCATTTATACTATTTACATAAGTGGTCGACACCGAAGCTGACTGTTGCATGCTAACGCATGTTTTGCCTTGCCACTATTGTCTAGCATAAACAATAGTAATGTGTTTGGTCAGTCAAACACCTGCGTAGATCCCATCTACCAAGTGAGGTTTGTCAAACCTAATAGATCTATTTCCAACTACCACGCTTTGCGCTACGGCAAACTAAACGGTTCGAAGTGTAAGGACTTGTAAATGCTATGTTGTCACATAATGTAAACAGCTAACTCATGCAAGTGATATGTATCCAAAAATGTTTGTTGCACATGTTTTCTCCCCCAAAACAGTTAAAATAAGAAAGGGGCCGTGTACGCACCTTTGATTGTTGCAGAATGATCAAACACACTTAAACTCGTGTAGAAAGTCCTCCTACGAAGAACCTGTGTTTTAACAATAACCTAGTGTTATTCGGAATGCCGTTTTGTGCTTGAAATCACATACGTGTCAACACACGTATGTTATAATGTTAGGAATATGCATACTTATGTACGCGTGTCTTTGAAATAATTGTTTAAATAAAACCCTATATGATTTTATTTAAATAAACGTAACTATACGCGATTTTGTTTGCGATCTAAAATGTGAATTTTATCATTCTAACATGTTCGGAATAGAATTCTGGTTCTAACGCAATTCGAATGAGTCGAATCGGAGTTAAAACGAGTAAATTATGACCAAAATACTAAAAACAACCTTAAAATCCCAAAAACTGTTGGGGCCGGGTTCGAACCCGTGACCTCCAACTCTAAACACACACCTTCTACCAATCAGGCCCGCTAGGGTATCGTGATAGATCTCAAGAATTAATTGTTTTAACCAACAATTAACTGGTTCCCCCTTGTTCCCATAACCGGAGCACATTGCTTCTAATTGACCCATTATTCGAACCCAATAGAACCCAGAACCTTGGGGCTTTTATTCCATGGATTAAAATGAGTTCAGCATTTTACTTAATTTGACTAACAATCAACAGAAGGTTCTAATTCGTTATCCTTAATGTTTCGCATGTGTATAGCCCAATTTATTCAAAATAGTTTAAATTCGTGAATGTTAATCTGAAAAATCATAAGTTTATCATTAAACAAAAGTTTTCGAGACTATCTGAAGGATTTAATTGAATTAACAAGTTCAATTTGTTCAAAAATCCCAATTCGTTTTACATCAAAGAACTCGAATTGTCGAACTCTTACAATTCGTTATTAGTTTATGAAATTAACAAAGGGTTATCCTTCATCGGTACTCTCTGAAACTAACCATAGTCATTAATTTCATTTTTAAACTCATTTGAATCAAAATCCCAAAACAGTTTTTAATTATGAACCCTAGAAATTGAAATCATAGAATTTGTTCTTATTTTACGAAATCAATACATGGTTTTCGATCAAAAATGAATTTTGAAGTTGTCTGTGTTGTTTAATTTGATCAAGAAACTCGTTTGATACGAAACCCCCAAATCCGTTTGACTCAAGAACCCTAACAATCGAACTCTTAGAATCCAACGTTATATCATGAAATTGATACATTGTTTTCAATCAACAGAGAGTTTCGAAACTCTCTGTGATGTTTGATTTGAGTTTCGAATTCAATTAACTAGAAATCCCCAAAACGTTTAAACGAAGAACCCTAGAAATCAAAACTCCTAGGATTCGATGTTGAAACCCGAAATTACCATGTCGTTATCCTTATTCGGCCCTTTTAGGTTGTGTAGGGATGGATTCTTACCTGGTTTGATGTCGAATTGCTATATCTCGACTACAAGCCTATGGTTCGGCCGCCTCTTAATTCGAATTCGTCTTCCACTGCTCCTACGATCAAATTGTTGTTTGTAAATTCCTCTAATACCTCCGACTGATGTATGTTAGAGTATAATTTGATGAATTATGATCGGCCTATGAGAAGTTGATACCCTTTCGAACGGTTACAACTTTAAAGTTCACTTCGCCTTAATTCGACTGATAATTGGGTTAATAACATATGGTAACTGTCAAAAATCATCAATGCCATGATTTGAATAGTTCAATTTCGGTTACAAGCCTCTCTATTGTGAAATTCGAATTTTTCCCAAATCATATGGCCGAATTTTGACTTTTTAAAGTCAAAATCTCGTTTTTACTTGATTCCTACCTTAATCCTTATGTACTAGATGCTTATAACCATAATGGATTATTCTAAGATAGTTTAATTCAACTATAGTTGATTATTGAAAGTGATTTCAATTTCTAATTGAGTTCATAACTCAAATTTTGACTATGTAAGTCAAAATTAGAAACTTTATGCTATCACAATATAATCCTTAAATAATAATCGATTTTTGATAGTTTCCAGTTAACTAAGTTAACCCGAAAAGTCGGATTGTCACATGGTGGCAGATAGTTGTGAGGTCTTGTGATAACTAATGAATCCGGATTTAATTGAGGACATTGTGGTTTGCCTTTGTGGTGGCTGCAATGTGGCCAATTAAATTCTGATCACGTATTGGGATATGTCTACGTGTCAAACTAGCTCTCACTTCCTAAACAGATGTGAGTAATAGTAAGTCAAAGAGTAATACCACCATTAATAATTGTGGTAATCCACCATTTATAAATGTGGAGAATTGTACTACTCAGAAACCTATTGTGTTATGTTAATATCATGATGATGTAATGGTTTATCCTATTGGATATTTTGATTGTGATTAAGCCTATGGGTGATGAAATGGATATCTAGAGATACAATACATGTGGCATTGAGTTCTGTCAAGTGTGTGGTGGGATGTTGGCTGGGGCTTGTCCCCTACGTATGCCCTATATATAAGCATGCTTGACTGGACAATATCCTATCTGTAGGTGTATCTATAGAGAGGACATGGGGATGAATTAATGCCAAATGAGAATAACTAAGACTTGAGTATTACAAGATGTTATGTAAATAACTCTGAAAGCTTTTAGATAACTAAACTTATGAACTCACCAACCTAGTATTGACTTTGTTTAAATGCATGTTTTCTCAGGTGACGAACAGGTCTAGTTACCAAGCATCAGTGATTAAGCTAAAGGACTTTTTAGAAGACCTAGCTTGCTTTTTGGATGCATATATTTTGATGACATTCGGAATCTCTTTTGTATATCTTGTGCAGCTACAAGAGAGAAACTATATGATTCTTTTGAGTAGATTTACCTAGTTAAATTATGAACACGTACTGTGTAATTTAACTTTGTAATTTTATGTATTGAATGTCATGTTAGCATTTCTCATTATATAACATGTGCCATGTAAACAATCTGATCACTATGATTATCACCCGAAATTGCGCCCTGGGAACCTTACGTCCGACGGGAAAGTCGATCCAGCCCGCCGGCTCGGGGTGTGACAGTTAGGCTATGTGTTCTCGTGATGTGAGTGGAACGTGAGAGGGGCCGGTCACGCCCCCTTGATGCCCTCCCCCACTACATAGGGGCGTGACCTGGGCGTGGTGAGAGGCTGCATGATGGTGGTCACGGGGTGAGGGCTGTGTGATGCTTTTTTAATTTATTTTATAATTAAAAAAATAAATTAAAATAATAAAATATTGAATGAAGGCGGTGATGACGTTGGAGTGATGGGGAAGTAATGGGGGGGGGGGTGATGATAACATATGTAAAGATAATGTGGAGTGATAAGGGGGTGATGGTGTTGGTTGATTATATGATGCCTACGTGATGCATACATGGAGTGATGGGGGTGATGCATAACACATAGCCTTAGAGCCAAGTCGATAGAGCAACGAGCAAGAGGCGGCAGTTCAAAATTTTCAAGAGGGTTGTGATGTGCAAGTATAAGTTGTACATGATGCATGAAAATGCGTACCTCTTAATTTTAAGACACTCTCTCTCCAGTTTCTATTATAAAGAAGTGTGTGTGAATATACATATATATAAGGAGGATGGTTCAAAAGAAAACTCCTCACTTTGAAGGAAACTAAGAAAACTCCTACTAACCAATCAATTAAAAAAAAATCAAGAATTTTTATTATTAGCTTAGAAATGTTATAAATAACAAAGTTACATATATGTAATAACATGAATTACATATAGTTTTTTCTTTCTTTCTTTTTGTTAACAAAAACAAAATGTAAAATAAAAAACGAAATTGATTGATAACAATTGTGATTAGTTTTCTCCAAAATGATGGTTTTCTTAGGAACCCTCACCTATATATATATATATATTTACTATTATATAAAGCATATATGAGAGAGAAAATGAGAAGTTCTTAAAATTAAGAAATGTACAAGTTTTAAAGCTTGTGTTACAACTCATAAAGCAACCACTTCAAACATGTTCAAATAATAACCCTAATTCAATTTCAAAATTCAAAGGTGCCTTTCAGATCTCTGCTTCCTCTCTCTATTATACCCGTCTTCCACCTAAATCCCTAAATTCAAAGAGAAGCAAAACCACCTACTCAACCTTGACTAACACAATCTTTCGACCACGGAAGTCTTTATTTCTAGACATAAAGTTTTGTTCCATCGATGTTCAAATGAAAATTGTGGGTTCTTAAATCAGACGCTCGAGGTGGTTAAATCCAAATGAAGATATATTTTTTTTTTTCATTCGATGTCTAGAGTTTCGAACCAGGTTCCTTCGTTTTCGTTCTATGTTGTTAACCGTTCATGTTTATTCAGGTTCGTTTGAAGTTGTTTCACGTGATTTTTTTTGTTGTCAAACCAGGTTCCTTCAATTATCAGAGCTTCAAAGAAGGTGCAAATCTTATATTTTTGTTTGATTTTTTTCCCAACTTCATAAAACTCAAATTTTTTATCATGGCCTTTTATTAGGCAATTTGTAATCAAGGGTTAGATTTGGTGAAAGTTCAAGATGAAACGAGTTAATGAGATCGTGATCGGGTTAGTTATATCCATCTGTTTTTCACATTTCCCCCCAAATATAATTCTTTTTCTATTTTTAAAATCACTGAAATGACTCTTTTTTGTTAAAAATAACAAAAGATTAGAAACTCAACTGGAATCTTGATGCAGATGTATAGTTCAATTTTGTAAAGCTGGTTCAAAAAGCAGAGATGTATAAGCTTCTTCAAATTGGACCATTTGTATGTGAAGAGTGGAATTTTGGGTAGTCTAATCTTTGAAACAATAAGATTTTTGCGTTTTTTTACTCTTTTTGCAGATTTTAATGTTTGTGTTTAATATTGATTTTGATGTTTTTAAAGGGTTTTTTCTGTTTGGTTGAAGCATGTTCCTGAAATCATCTTCAGAATTGAGTTTAATATTGATTTCTGTATGCACAATACTACTGTTTCAATCACTCATTTGCTATAATTGCAGGATAAAGCTTGTAATCAAATATCATTTCTATGTCAAAAGAACCCTGGTAATCATATATCATTTCTATTCACTTTGATTACCATAATTTTTTTCTATGTCAAAAGAGAACTGGTAATCAAATATTCTGTCTTGTTAATCGTGATTGTATCATTTTACTCAAAAAATGCATTTATTTTATTTATTGTTTTCGTCAAATTTTCAAGTTGAGTTGGAAGTATCGTGAATTTGAGATATTAGCGGCTTGATTTTTGTGTTATTTGCTATTTTGCTGACAATATCATTTTGAAGCTTTTCTAGAATGACTTTCTTAGTTATTTTTACCTGGAATTGTTCTTTCAAAGTGCATTAACACTGCATATGAATAGATTTTACTAATAAGGATATAATGTAGCTCAATTTTGTAACTTGGAAAATGACAGTGTTTCAAAAGTTTGATTTAGATGATATCCATTCAAGATGCATTCATTTTCTAGATTTATTTTTTGTCTAACTACAATCCATTAATTGTAAAATCCAATTTAGGGCTTCTTTAGTACTTCTTATATACAATCAAAGTGCATTCTAAACATTCTAAACTTCAGTGTACTTGTATATATCTGGTAAGTTGTATGAATTTACTTTGGTGTCTACAATTTAGAATTTTAGGGAGAAGGTTATCTGAAAGATGATACCATAAGGTCAAGATAATTCATGCAAAAGGGTCTGAAGTTAGCGTATCTTTGTTAATCATGGATCTGGTGAAATGGTACTTTGCGTACAAGTGTAGTTTTTAAGTCATTGAGAGCTGACATGATGATGAATGGTGAAAGCAACAAATATTACTAAAAAATGCTTAAGAAGGTGTAAAAGTTTGAAAGAATCTTGTGTTTTTATATAAAATATACATTTAATTTGTATATGAGCAATTTACAAGAAAATTTTGTTTTTCTAGCTTCAATTCTCCCTAATTGCCTTGCATCCTATTCAAATTATGGATTCTTTTCTTATGAAGGTGACTTCTAAGTAATAATCTTATGTTCTCTACCTTTTTAATGATGCAGTGAGGAATGCAATGTCCCTTATGTTTGGTTTTAGTGCATGGGATTGATACCATTTAGGTTTCCTTCAACCCCATCTAAAGAATTGGGTCATACAATGTTGCCCTTCCCAATCCTATTCTGTCATCAAACTCTAATCCGTAGTGATTGAGATTGTAATGCTTGACAACTTTGTAGGCATATTTTCCACCTATTTCTCAACCTGAAGGACTCCCATTGGGGATTCAAGATGTTAAAGGCAAAGAATGGTTATTTCAGTTCAGATTTTGGCTAAATAATAACAGTAGAATGTATGTTCAAGAAGGTGTCACTAAATGTATACAATCATTTTGCTTGTAAATTGATTTTGATTTAATAATATTGTGGATGATTCATGATTTATATGCAATATCCATTTTATGTCAGAATAATTATGTGAACATGGTCAAACAATGTTGAAAGTCACTGTTTGAAGGTGATAAAGGTTGAAAAAGAAAACCTGCAACAGTTGGATTATTAAGGTACAAAGATTTGTGATTTTGCATATGAATTTAAAAAATGAGAATTTCATTTTAAAGTTATTGATGTGTAGAATTTGATAAGAAATCATTTTTCAATAATTATTGATTGAATATTATCTGATTACATAAGAAGTTTGACAAAGGTTGGAGTGGGGTAGAAAATGAGTCTGTCACTTGCAACACTATGGTTGACCATCTAAATAATATTCTGTCACAATTATTGATTGTTATTTAGTTGATAATCAAAGACTAAATTGTTTGAATAAACATTTCAAATTTGTTTATTTTGTTTTTGTTGCAGGTCTGCAACTTCTCCATTGAAGTTGGTCTGTATATTTCCAGGTCTTCCTAACATTGTACGTTGCATGATAATTTTGTGCAAGTACACTTCAATTCACACAGATTATTGATGTAATGCAAATTCAATGCATTTCCTTTACAATATTTAAGAATATATGTCCTTAATGCAAATTTTATGTGTTTCCTCTAGAGCATCGTGGGTATGGGGTTTTTTTAATGAACTATCTTGAGTATATATATTGCTTTAATCAACCTATGGTCATAAGGATTTCTGGTTTGGGTTTAATTGTTTATGTGAAGCACAAATTTTTTTATGAATGCATAGACTTGTTGCACTGAATTTATGGTTTGTGTTCAATTTATGAATAGTTTTCTTGCTATTTTAGTTAATCAATAGCAGCAAACAACAGTGTTTAACTCATTCAGGCTTGTTTGTTTAATTAATGGTAACTCTTGATTTTACTCTACAGTTATGAGCTAGAGAGGACAACCTACATGGGCAAGTTGTATAAGTTTTGCAGTTAAATTGTATATAAGTTCAAATTTATTGAACATGAATAGGTTACTTTGTTTGTTTATATGTATATAAATTTGCAAGAATGAACTACCTTACAATTAGTAATTGGTGTTTTGTAATTGGAACTCACTTGTTATATAAAAATGGAATTAAGCCGGTTTAAATTTCGTAAGGAAATTGTATTTTCAAGATGAGTCATGCCCTTTTTTAAATACGTGACCATAACCACTCATGTTGTATAATAACTTTTCAACAATAGGGTGTTACAGTTTGCGATTTGATGATGAATCGATGTCGCCGCCGCATTGTGCGGGTTTCCATCTAGTATATATATATATAGGGGAAGGATCAAATAATAACCCTCCATTATTGCGAGAACCCGTGTTAACCTGGCATTTTTTGCCCGAATCTTTGTTTTTTTTTCCATGGTTTTTGTTATACATAAATAGGGGGGTTTCTTTTTTGTGTTTTTGCTAATTCATCACCGTTTAAAAATTATTTACAAGTGTAAGTAGGTGTATGTTACTTACAGTAAGTGTACTGTAAGTAACATACACTAGTAAATAATTTCTAAACGGTGATGAATTCGCAAAAACACAAAAAAGAAACCCCTTATTTATGTATAACAAAAACCATGGAAAAAAAACAAAGATTCGGGCAAAAAATGCCGGGTTAACACGGGTTCTCGCAATAAGGGAGGGTTAACAATGGAATCATCCCCTATATATATATATACTAGTCGGAAACCCGCTCGATGCAGCGACGACTACAATTTACACGGGTTTCTCATTTTCTATTAGTTTATCATTCATCTCATGATATATTGTATAACAAGTATGGTATTTTTCATACTCTTGCCAATTGCTTGTCCTAGAGAGAAAAAGAAATCATTACAAGTCTAAAATTTATCTTTATCATGTTTGCAAATTTGGTTTTAAAGTTTGAGTTGGAAAATCTTGTCTCGCCTATAAATCAAAAAACATAGTGTTCTCTACAAATGGTTTTATAAACCAACATTTCAAGACAAACATTCATAATTACAAGCATTAAGTAATTATACACAAGAAACCACCTACACTATAAATAATATCATTACGTAAATTATCAACAATCTTTTTTGGCATAAGGATTCAGATTCACGCAGCAAAATGTTAAAGATCACTCGATCTTTACTCTATATAGCTCTAAGGTGAATGATAAAAGTTGTATTTTTACTTTTTTCAAGAGTAAAGAACATCATATAAACAGAAAAAATAAACATAACAATAGAAAAGACGTAAAGGTCCATGTATAGGATAAGATCACTGCCTATAGTAGAAAGTTCTTTCTTTTGTTCATGAGCATCATGATTAATCTGAATCTCTTCATGTTGTTGTTTTCCACTGGTGTTGGCCTGCTAGTACCATATGTGGGTGGTTGATCAGAATCTAATAAAGAAACTGCCTGATTGATGACTCAAGTTGTGGTGAAGAAATTGGGGCAATAGGTCCTACAGAATCAGAAGATGATGAGGTTTTTATTGCACTTTTCTTATTATGACTCTGAAAAGATACACTTTTGAGTCCTACTTCAAGATGAGAGAGTTAATAGAATTCCCAAACCATATGAACCTACCTGCATTTGTAGTGTTTCTACTAGTTTCCATACAACAAAATTCAATCTTGACTGAAAGATAAAGTAGTTAAAAAAAACATGGGTAACATGTAGGTCTCATTTACCTAATGTATTGACAAATAAGGATTAAGATGACAAATTGAACCTAAAGCATCCACCAGTTGCACCCTTCCTGAAATTATTAAAAAAATTAGAAAACATATACAAGTGTATTGGGTAGTATTGCTTAGAATCTAATACTCGATAGGTGAGCTTATTCAAATCTTTCAAATATTGACTCCTATTTTCTTCGATCGATTAATATACAACAAATATATAGAACCAGAAGAAATCATAATCGTGTGTTGAATGATTAAAAAAATGAAAAGGACATAATACACAAACATTTACACAAAATTTATATCACATCCACCATCATCAAATAGCAAAAAATAATCACTCTATTGTCCTTGCTATAGGTAGTTGCAATTAAATAATATAACATACGTGCACACAGAATGTATATATCGACATTACCTTCTCCAAAATGGTGAGGTCTGTTGCATTTACCTTCTTAGTAGGACCAACTTGTCTTCATAAAATGCTTCGTAACTGAAAAGGGTCAATTCACTATAAGATAAAGGATAGATCAAAATTAACGAACAAAGATATATCAAAAAAAGGAACACAAATTTGGTCACACAAATACAGCCATAATTTGACATGTGGCTGGAAAATAAGAAATCGGTCCAAATTAGGGAGGTAATCAATCTCATCTGAAAATGAACCTAAACTCTTGAAATAAAGAAAAACCTGAAGTTGTTTATTACCTTTTGCATAACTCATCCTTCTTGTTAATTTTCCATTTGCAAATGTGAACTTTAAATGCAGTGTTTCCTTGCAATAAAACAATAGATATAACATCGAAAGACTTAAGTAGAAGAGGAGATTCTTGTTGGATGATTCCCAACCCAAACCGCCTCTAAAAAAGATGTTCCAAACCAGAACCAAAAGCGTACCGACAACCACCATCATGTGCACCACGTAGGAAAGGTGTTGCGCGTTGATTTGCAGCCCCATTTCTCCTTCTTTTTCTTCAATCTTCTCAGTTTCTTGTTTTTTATTTGTTGTGAAATTGATTATTACAAACCCAAAAGTGAAATTGATGAAGATGGGCATTCATCTGCAGAAATGAGTTGGATAAACAATGACATACAATGACAATAGCAAAACATACATACAGTAACAACATAAAAATTCAAAAATGAACTATACCAAAATGACATACAGTTATAATATAGAACAAATATAGTAATATACATACATACACATACATACATATATACTTCTACATAAACATCAGATTTCTACATAACCAGCTTAAAGTAACCAGCTGTACTCTGGTTTGGGTATCTCTATGTGGTTTGGGTGTAAGCTGATGAATTCAAGTTGTATGTAAAGCTGAACCAAAACAAAATGACACTTGAAGAGGAAAGTTGAACCAAAAAAATGATTATAAATCTTCGTGTTAGCTTACATTACAAAGCAGAATGTTATCAATAAAGTTCTAACAGTTTCACCATTTTGCATGATTGACCGTGACATACAATATATCTTTTTAAGTTTTATACCACTTTAAGATTTTTCCATTTAAGACTACATACACATTGTTTATATCTTAACTTTAATATTGAATATGAATTATATGTGAACTTTAATATTCAACTGGCCAATGCAAAAATTATAGTTCATATTATTTTGCTGTGTGATTAATAATTTAAATCCTTTTCACTACTTTAAAACCTTTAACAACATAACGATAAGGCTAGATAATAACAACAAAACAATAAAGCTACAAGTCAATATATAACTCACCAAATGATCCATTTTAGGGCTAAAGACACCACCAATCACCTCACTCAACTTCCCAACACAAACCGTAATTAAATCTTACATATACACGCACATAAATACCGATTTAAAACATAAAAATGCACAAACAATCATTTTGAGACTACTTTCAACAACAGATAAATGAATATTTACATGAAGCTGCAAGAACATAACTATTCAAATGTTTGAGTAAAAGTACCTTAAAAACTCTTTAACATGGAGCTGCAAAAACATAACCAACAAGCTGAAATCAAACTACCAGTAAACTAACATATTTAAAACATACATATAACAAATTAGGTTAAGAAATTACGCACCGTAGGAGAGGCACGATGTCTGCAATTTCAAATTAAGGAGCTTCCAAATAAGAAGTTAGGTTAAGAAATAGGTTTAAACCGTCTCTTCTGTGACTAAGGAGCAGTGGTGTTACGAATTTATGTCTGCAATTTCAAATGCGAGGGAGACTTAACTTCAAGAAGATATCAGCGAATTAAAATTTTGAAGGCAGAGCCAAGAATTGATGAATACCTTATAGTACATCTATGATTCAGAAGCGAAAACTCCAAGAATTGATGCCTCCCTCTTTCATACCCTTGCTTATCGTCCTCGATCGGATGCAATTAAGCCATTGCTTTTGGTGCCGAGTATGGAAACTAAGAGAAGGGGTGAAAACCCTAGAGGAAATTCCTTTCTGCTTTGGTGACGGGAGCTGTAGGAATAGAACGAGATGGGGGTGAATGAACCGAGCCATGCATGAGTAGTTGTACATGAAGCTTCCTCACTTGTATATTTCTTAATTTTAAGACACTCCACTTTTTCTCTTCAATCTCCATTATATAATAGTATAGATATATGTATATATAAAAAGTCTATTTTGCCTAAGAAGGATAAGAAGGATTTTCAAAAACACGAAAACCGACACAAATAAACTCCGATTGAATTCATTTTTGCACCATTGAAACCAGCCTATTGAACCCTAAAACACAAACACCCAAATACTAAAACCAAAAGTTTAAAAACAAACCATAAACCTAAACATAAAACCTAAAAAGTCAAAAACCAAGCCCTAAAATCTAAACTTTATAAGTAGTTATTAAAGCTAAAACTTAAAGCTAATATTGAAGGGTTCGATGAGACGATTCTAAAGCCATCGAAATGAGTTCAATCGGAGTTCGTTTAGGTCGGTTTTCGAGGTTTTAAAAATCCTTTTTAGCCTTCTTAGGCAAAGTAGACTTTTTATTTGATCTTTCCCCTATATATATCTGTGTGTATATATACAAGTTGGGAACCCGCGTAATACGGCGGTGACTGTAACATCAGCCCCCGTCTACCACCAATATTGTCCGCTTTGCCCACTCGGAGCTCACGGTTTTGCCTTCGGTTGCCCTGGTGAAAACTTCCTAGGGAGGTCACCCATCCCTAGATTGCTACAATCAAAGCACGCTTAACTGTGGATTTTTCATGTGCTCCATATCCAGCTAAGCCGCAAACACGTTGGTGATGTAAGACGCGGATGGTTACTTATGAGACAGGAATCTCTCCTGTTCACGGCCGATGTGGGATTGCCTAAGATGTTACATACACCCCCTAGGCACTCATCGTCCTCGATGAGGTTGGCCCACTATCCTGTGTAGAAAATAAATGTCCCTGATACCATTCTGTAACATCCGGCACCATCTACCACCAATATTGTCCACTTTGCCCACTCGGAGCTCACGGTCTTGCCTTCGGTTTCCCGGGTGAAAACTACTCAGCGAGGTCACCCATCCCTGGATTGCTACAATCCGAGCACGCTTAACTGTAGAGTTTTCATGTGTTGCACAGCCAGCTACGCCGAAAACGTGTTGGTGATGTAAGAGGCGGATCGTTACTTATAAGACAAGAATCTCTCATGTTCAAGACCGATGTGGGATTGCCTAGGATGTTCATTGACAACCCATTTTCAGCTAATTTTAAATATGGTAGCTGGTCACATTAATATACAAGCTTTAAACTAGTACAAATAACAACAAACAATCAACCTAGGAGCAATATATCGAATAATAATAACATATTTTGTCACACCCGAGCTGGCGGGTGGGATCGACTTTCCGGTCGGGCGGAAAGTTCTCGGGGCGCGATATCGAGTGATAATCGGAATGATCAAATTGTATTCATAGCATCAACATCTGAGAATAACTAAAGCACAATAATATTAAACCAGGATTACAAAGTTAAATTACAACTATCATGTTTGATAATTTAACTAAGTACACCTATCAAAATAATCATTAGTTCACTATCTTGTAGCTGTACAAGATATCAAAATGATTCACGAGTAAATAACATAATATGTGCTTCCAAAAGCTATTAGGTCCTCTATCTAGGCATCCTAGTATGCATCCTGAACCTTATCTTAATCCTGTACGTCACCTGAGAAAACATGTTATAAAACAAAGTCAACACATGGTTGGTGAGTTCATAGTGTTTTGTAATTAAAATTAAGTTTACAAACCTTTTAGAGTAACAACATTAACCTCAATAACAACACCTATCCTATCCGGCCAAGTATGCTTATATAAATGGCATATGTAGGGTCAAGCTAACCGCCAGCCCACCACAAACCAGACCACATATAATATTGTTGTTAATGATAATTAAGTGTTTTACCCACTTCAACAATCCTTCAAAATGACAACCTTAACCCCACCAACAACACCTATCCTATCCAGCCAAGTATGCTTATATATAGGGCATACGTAGGGTCAAACTTACCACCAGCCCAGCCGCCAGCCCACCACATACTGGACCACATATGATATTGTTGTTAATGATATTTAAGTGTTTTACTCCCTACCAATTTCCATCAACATCCTTACCCGAGTGACAACCTTAACCTCACCAATGACACCTATCATATCCAACCAGGTATGCTTATGTATAGGGCATGCGTAATCTACTGGGCCACATAAGATACTGTTATTGACGATAACTAAGTGTTTGACTCTCTACCAACACCACATTCGTTAGAGTTTGAAAAATAGTTTTGAGTTCACATCTGTGGACAACTGAATACTAAGAGGGAGCTTCACTAAAGGACACATCCGTTGGCATTCGGTATCAATCCATAGAAGCAACTAGGGTGTAACGGCCTGCATCAGTGCGTAGTTAGAGGATATCCATCAGTAGACACTTGATCTGCTAATTGGTATCATAATCATCCTAGCCACTGTTTAGGTCAACACGCGTTGGCCAATCAGTCTGTCTTACAAGGCCTTGACAACGAAGAACACTGAATGAAAAGTAGGGGTTGACACCATAGGTCAACACGCGTTGGCCAATTAGTCTGTCTCACGAAGTCCTTATGCTTATTATTCAGACTTGAGACTCTTTGATACCATGTGCACATGTTCCTGTTTACCAACCGGATCACATCCGACCACTTGCGTATTTTTGAGTTTCAGTATGAGTATGAGTATGAGTACGACTATGAGTATGGGTATGAGTATGAGTATGTTTGAGAAAAGTATGATTTTGTATATATAAGTGTGAGTTTGCATGAAAAAGTATGAGTTTGTATGTGAAACTATGAGTTAGTATGAGTACGTATGAGTTTGTATGTGAAAGTATGCATTTGTATGAGAAGTATAAGTTTTTGTATGAGAGTATGCGTTTGTATGAGAAAGTATGAGTTTATATGAAAAAGTATATGTTTGAGATAGTATATATGTTCAAAATTAGTTTATAATTGAAATCATAATATTTCAAGCATAAACATAACAAGTATATGATTCAACAGTACACAATTTATAAAAAATGAACAATTTAATAAACATGACAACCATTTATATAAAACAGTTATATAAAATATTTAGCATGCTTCCCAGTCCCGCAGTAAAACAAAATAATTTGAAAAGGGACAAATGAACTCACTTGTATTGCAGTGCAATAAATCAAGCAATAGATACGCACTGTCGTTTGTTGTAGATTATGTAGATTCAAAACCTGATTTGATTTGTTAAGATTTTTATACTATAATTAATTATAGTTATTTGATATAGGGTTTTGGTCTTGGTGTGCAACTAAGTGCGCTACGTTCTTACTAGTGTGTTACTATGCTTTCTATAAGTATCCTAAGTTATATACCCTTTATGAACCCTTATCCCTTGACACACTAAAAACTAGCATTATTTTATAGGGTTTATGATATTAAAATAACCATTTAAATGAGTCATCATTTATAAAATCTTATTTAGGTTACAACTTAAGTTTAGAAAATCTTTTAAGTCACTTTATAACATTTTAATAAAACAAGTTATGATGTTTCTTATAAAACTATGGTTCATGTTATAAGTCATTTCATGTAATAAAATATTAGTTATTTTGATGAAAAAAACAAGTTATACATGTTAGAACTTAAGTTAATCCTACTAGATTAACTTCAAGTCCTTTGATAGTTCTTTGTTATTCACATTGATTCTTGTTCTTTCTTGAATTGATTATCACTAAGTCATTCATTTAGAACATTCTTAGTGAATCAACCGTGTAATGAATTGCACTAAGTGTTGGATGTTAGTAACATAAAGTTTTACATCCACACTTAACTAGTTTCTTTGAATTCTCAATGTCCTCACTTAGTTCTTTAGTTCGTTTGACACTCATTGTTACTTATCATGTTAATTCTTGATGTAACTTACTAAATAAACTTAGTTTATTAGCCCCAAATGTTGTTAAGTTAACACTTATGAACTCTAAATCTTTGTTTAGCACTTGTTTAACACCTACGGCGAGCATCGATATTACCCTTTTTAGATTGTGGTTTCATTAAACAAACCTATGTGTTGTATACCCATTGGACTGTTTAAAGTACATGTTTATATGTTTGGTTCGGTTTAGATAACGTTTTAGGTCAAAATCTTTAATATTGATGTCAAACAAATCGGTTAACAATCCTTGAAAACCATGATAACTTATTACCCGGCACCTTCATGTTCTAATTCATGCCACGTCTTCATTTCTAAGTGTCTTAAGTTGGTTCCTGGTCTAGAAAACTTGGACTACTTTATACATTATTATCGACAGCCTTAGAGCATAGTATTGATGGCCTAATTTGAATTAGTATCGATGGAACACGCAACTCAGCTGCCGATACTATAATATCGACCAAGATAGGTTCGACAGGCCTCAGCCCATTGATACTAGCAGTATCGATGGTGCTTTATGTTCAGGAACTTAGAGTGCATCGACACTAGTAGGTTCGACCAGGTTCCAACGATTTTGTCCCTTTGAAACTAACAGTCTCGACGTATGAAGCTGATGATGAACTTCATCCATCGATACTAGGCTGATGAACTTTTCTTGCGTCGATACTCATCCATATCCAGGTTCTAAGCATTTCCAGCCAACCCAAGCTTCACTCCAAGGTGTTCCTTAAGATCCTTGACCAAATTCGTGAAAATCCTAAGAATTTTGGAGGTTTAAATCCGGCTGTGAAGTGCAAGTCACTAGAATAGTGACAAAAACCCCAAAGCCGAATGTTCATGCTCGTTTTTACCTCGTTTTCGATGGTTTAAAGCTCCGATTCTTCGTACTTTCACTTAATTTGGTATTCCCTACAACTTAGAAAGTGATAATCTGTTTAAATATCTAAATCTGACATTACAACAAACATATCATTGCTATGGAATTCTATCTGATGGGTAAGGGAAAATTCCCAATGTGTCCTAGGAATTTACATCAGCAGTTTTCCTGGAAATCAAGGCTAAGTTAATTAAGATTAACCTGGCTTCAATTAGTTTTAAGGATTTTCTAGTTTGTCTTCGATTCTATTTCACATTTATTGTCTACATGTAGTAGTGTTTTATCTATATAAAGCTTTCCCCTTAACTATAGTAGCAGTTCTCAGGCGAGGTATATACAATGATTATTCTAACTCATATTATCTAGATGGGACTTTAATTATCTATGGATACCTTAAATTATTGTTCCTAAACTACAACACTAAACATTATACTACTACATAACTGAAATACACATAACTAAAATGACATACCTACGAAGTCATACGACTCCGAGCGTACGTCTGGAGCTGGTAGGGCGAGTGGTTCCTCGATAGCTATTGGGTCTACTGGAGGCTTTCTCCTAGGGCAGTCCCTTACGAAATGCCCGAGCATCCCGCAGGTGTAGCAGTGGTGGTTGTGTTGAGAGGAAGTAGATGCGTTAGCTCTCTTCCTTGTTTTCTGTTTTGGAGCAATACGACAATCCTGAGTCCAATGTCCTTTTCTTCCACATTTTAGACAATGTCTACATGGCTTATCTTCCTTGTGATGAAAACCACACCTAGTGCATAGAGGAAATGTACCAACATACCGATTGGGAATTGGAGCTATTGGTGTTCTGCACTGCTACATCCAATGGCCTGCCTTTCCACAGCAGGTGCATTGTACACATGGAAGTTCAGCTCTGTGATAATAGTTACAAACTGAACAAAGAGGGGCCTATCCCTCGTAGTGACCACTAACTCGGGTCAAGTCTGGCATGACTTGACTGATAGGGGTAGCTTCCGTGAAGTTCATGGGTCCCTTTCTCTTTTTAGCAGGACGATGTTTGGATTTCTTGCTGGTTTCTCCTTTCTCTGTTTTCTCCTGTTTTGCAGTGACAAGCGGACAACTCCTAGCATACCCCTCATTGTTCCTGATCCGATTGATGATATCAGGAATCACAGAATCCAACTGTTCAGTAATTAGGGTTGCCAATGCAGCATTTGCTGTGTCCACATCAAGTGAAGGAGAATGAGGTGGTGATGGTTGTTGTCCCCATGATATTTTGATCTAAACCAAAAAGTCATCGATTAGTACTCATGATCAAATTATGTAATATATGCAAATAGTTCCCGAATCCTGTATTCTCTACATGAGAGGTCCCTAGGTTATAGTCTAGGCCAAACCGTTTAAGTACATGAGAGGTCCCTAGGTTATAGTCTAGGACATATAATTTAACTAAGTAAATCTACCCAAAAAGAATCATTTCGGTTCTATCTTATATCTGCATAAGATTTACAAAAGATGATTCAAAGTTGTGTCATTCAAAATATGCACGACACAAAAATAAGCTAGGTCTTCTAAAAGTCCTCTAGCTTAAGTCCTGATGCTTGATGACTAAACCTGTTCATCACCTAAGAAAACATGCATTTAAACAAAGTCAACACTAGGTTGGTGAGTTCATAAGTTTAGTTCTTTAAAAACTTTTAAAGCTATTCACACAACAACTTGCATTACACAAATCTCAGTTATTCTCATCTGGCATTTACCTCATCCAAATGTTCTCTCTATAGATACACCTACAGATAGGATATTGTCCGATTAAGTATGCTTATATATAGGGCTTATGTAGGGGACAAGCCCCAACTGACATCCCACCACACACTTAACAGAACTCCATGCCACATGTATTGTATCTATAGATAACCATGTCATCACACATTGATTTACTCACAATTAGAATTTCCCAAGTAACAAGCCATTATCTCACATTGATCTCATCATTGCATAATAAACTTTAAAGAGTACTATTCTCCACAGTTATAAGTGGTGGATTTCCACAGTTATTAATGGTGGCATACTCTTTAGAGTTTTGAGAGTAAATTATCCACAATTTTGAATGGTGGATTACCACAGTTACTAATGGTGGCATACTCCCTAGATTTTAGAGAGTAAATTATCCACAGTTATTAATAGTGGATTCCCACAAATATAAATGGTGGTGTTACCACAGTCATCAGGGGTGGTATACTCTCTGACTTACTATTACTCACAACTGATTAGGTAGTGAGAGTAAGTCTAACACGTAGTTCTGTCCCATTGATCTATAGAATTGAATTGGCCACATTGTAGTCACCACAAAGGCAAACTACAATGTCCTCAATTCATTTCTATCCATTAGTTTTCCAATACCTCACAACTATCTGCCACCAGCCTATGACACGAGAGAGGTCAATCTCTCAGTCTACCGGCCCAGAGAATAGAAGTGGTGAGATAATTAGCAGACATTATCCTATTCTTATCATCCGTGTCGAAAATGATAGAGTTGGAATAGGCCGAGTAAAAATCAAAAGAGTTCTCATAGTCCTCATCCCATTACCATCAACTCATAACCTCATGTTTACCATAGCATAGAAATCTCGTAGATATAACATACATGTTCTCATAGGAATAAAAGATCTATCCTCTTAAAATTAAATGTCAAATTCCCATCTGAATAACAGTTACAATTTCCTTAGAATTAATAAATTAACTCATTAGGAATAACATGTATTCCTCATAAGGATCACCGTTGTAATCACCGAGGAATAATAGTCTTATTTATTAGAAATCAAAGATATTGTATTGTTGTTGTCACTATAGTGTTAACAAAGTGTTATAAGATCAACTCTTAATACACTTATGTTGTTTCAGTGATTGGATGATATCCGAAAATTATGTTATCATGACTTCGTCCTTGATAGGTTCTAATGATATGATTGAAATGAAATGAACACAATACATGATCTCTAGTCTTTAACATTGTCTCATAAGATTTTGCCTTATCATACAATGTTAGCATATGTGAGGGATGACATCTTGAAACTATGTTATTATGATGTCATCCTTGATATCCCAAGTGATTATCTCAAATGTTGTCTCAATGTTATGTATTCTCAGTGATTTTAACAATGTGTTATAAGAGCTCGTCTTATTACACAGTGTTAATAATTGTGGTGAATGATGTCATCATGAAATCATGTTATCTGGAGCATCACTCTTGTTGTCTCAGTGTTATAAACCCGTTGATATGAGATCTAACCTTGAAGCATTGTGTCATTCATTTTGATGAGATGCTATCATGAAGTTATGTTATCATGATATCATACTTGTTATGTTTTACATGTTATTTCACACATCAACACACATAATGATAATAATATGATAATAAATATAAAATCCTTATTATCTTGAAATCATGATAATTGAAATAATGTGCTAAAACTTTTAAGTAAATAAAAGAGTTAAGCATGTTTCTCAGCCCCACATATAAAATCAAAAGATTATAAAAGGGGCATATGAACTCACCTGGATGTTGTAGTGGTTGACTAAGGATCAAGAAATGCACGTGCTCTCTGTTGTTGTACTGATGTTGTATTCACCCTGTATTTGATTTGTTTGTGTTCACATTACTAGCATTAGTATGTGTTCAAGAGTTATGATGAGAATTTGTGCGTATCGACTAAGTGTCCTAAAGATCACTCTAGTGAGTTGCTAGGTTTGTAACTAATTAGTTTTATGATGTTATCTCTAATAAACCTTAACCAACATAAATGAAGGCTAAATTAGAAGTTCAAAGTTGGGTTTAAGGAAGTTTCCCCTAATAGGTATCGTACAAGAACAAAAAGAGAGAACTCGTGAATTAACCTTAGGATCCCCCAGAAGGTGTCGTACAGGAACCAAAAAGGGAAACCTGTTGTCTGGGATTAGGATCCCCCATAAGGAGTCGTACATGAACCAAAAAGGGAATCCGTGAATTTACCTTAAGATCTCCAATAAGGTATTGTAAAAGAACCAAAAGAGGGAACACTGACTTAACCTTCGGATCCCCCTTAACCCCCGGGTGTTTACCTGCGTGTTCGGTTTTGATCGATTGCGTTAAATCGCGTTATTTCGTTACATAACGTTAATTACGTGTAGTTTTGGTAAAATAGTTTTATAAAATTCTTTTTAGGTTTTAATTCCTAATAAATATTATTTTTAATTTGTACTTTATTATTTTAACGTTCGTAATCCTTTAGTTTTGCCGTTTCGTCAGAAAACATAACTTACGCGCGTTTTCGTACAAAGCGCTAACTGTATGAATACGATCGTACGTTTCACTTTCTGATTTGGTGAATCGTCAGAACGTTAAACTCACAGATATGCTTGTGTGAATCGTCACTCACGCAAACACTCTGTCAGTTCATCGTTCGTAAACGAAACTGAACTGTTGTTTGAATTTTACCTTCTCACAGACGGACTCAACTAATCCTAACTGTTTTCACATTGTTATGGATACTTTCACATTGTTTTCTCACTGAATTGTCGACCATCTGAGTCCTGTTATTCGTGGATATCAGATCGCAACCGACTGTATTTGTCGTTTGTTTCTCACAACTGTTATTTCTCTTTGTGTTGTTGTATATTTATATTTCGATTCTCATCGAAATAAATACAATTGTTAATTGTTTCCACTGAATTGTTATCACACACTGTTTATCACCTAGCATTCACACATAGTTTTAGGTGTAAATACACTTACCGTACGGATTTACCGGACGCTCCGGTACTAGTTGTCACAATTATTTTAGGTGATAATTCATAGTAAATTAACTAAATATCTTTTATTTATTTTTAAAATTTCAAAAAAACTTTTAACTTGACTGTTTCATCGAATCGTATCTTTTTTCGAGCGTATTCGTACGAATCGTCACTCGTTCGAATACGGCGACAATGTTACTTTCCAATATGGTTTTCTATTTATTAGACAACATGCAGAACGTTAAACCCATAGATATATTCGTGCAAATCGTCACCCACACCAATACATTGTCAGTTTAATATTCGCATAATGACGTCCGTTGTTGTTTTGATTTATGCATTCTCACATACTGTTAGTACCCTGATAGCAACAAGCTTCAGTTATAAATTGAAGACTGAAGATTGCTGCTGTTTCAAAAATGAAGATTGTTATGTTTAATGTTTTTGTTTTTATCTTTGTTTTCAATATAATGTTTATATCTTATGTTTGTTTGTTATGTTTTTGTTTTGATTTTGAATATTTTTAAAAATTTGTTTAGTATAGATTTTGTCGATATTGTTAGTATCGATAGTAGTTGTATCGATACTAACAGTATCGAAGGCATGTTTACCGATATTATTAATACCGACAGTAATATTGTCGATACTAGTAAGGTCGATGGATTTGTCTATAAATAGCAAAGTTCTAGTTGATCTTAGTATCTTTTTGAGCAGAATTCTAGATACTGAAATTTTTATTTTTCTCTAATTGTATATACTGAATTCCAAGATATTAATACAAGAAGAGAAGATCATTAGATCATTATGTTATACAAGTGGTATCAGAGCATTTTGCTCGGTTATGATATTGGTAGAACAAGTTTTTGAAGATTTTTGTGATCTTTGGTGATTTTCACGATATTAGAAGACTTTTTGATGATAATTTCATCAATTGCATAATCAAATTATCATTATACTTTTAAGATTAGTTGCTGAACTTGAAATTGTATCAAAAATTTGAATTTTTGAAGTTCAACAGTGTTAGTATCGACATAAACGGTTGCTGGAGTGTTTTCCATCGATATTATTAGTTTCGATATTCTTAATATCGATATTACTAGTTTCGATAGATTTTTATCGAACTTAATAATACTGACAAATTCTTCTTCGATACTAATAGTATCGATCATAGTATCGTCGATATTGTTAGTATCGATAGATTCAAGTCTGAATTTTTCTAAGTGTTGATAATTGCATCAAATTATCTTCAAATGGCTAATCTTTCTTTGTTATATGCCTTGTTATCTGACAATGAAGCTGGTACAATGACTAGAACACCAAAACTGTTGTCATTAAGCGAGTACTCATCTTGGAGTGCTATATTTGAATAATTTCTGTCCATAGTAAATCCAAGTCCAATGATACCATTAATTGAAGGTTATGAGCAACCACAGCTCAATGGGGTTTATAAAAATGCTTCACGGTTAACTGAGGATGAAAAGAAGCTTTATGATTTGGAAAAGAAAGCTTTTGCTTTGCTTACCATGGCACTTCCTAAAGATATTTTTCAATCTTTTAAATCACACAAAAGATCTAAGGCATTGTGGGATGCTTTAGCAAAACGATGTGAAGGAAGTGATCAACTCAAAAGAAGTAAAAGAACATTGCTAAAGAAACAACTTGAAGTTTTCAAATGTTTAGACAATGAGACTTTTGAGGAATTGGTGACAAGATACACATTGTTATTGAGTGAGCTTAGCAAGTTGGATTATGAAGTATCTTCAGAAGAGCAAAATAATAAACTTTTAAATGCACTTCCATCCTCATGGGAAACATATGTTATGATCATAAGAGAGAATACTGATTTAGAGATTACAAAACTTGATTTTCTAATTTCTAAACTTCAATCTTTTGATCTTGATATGAAAAAGAGAAGGGCTGGAAATAAATTTTCAACTCAAAATCCATGATTGTATACGAAGCCCATTGTAGCTCTTGCAACTTCTTCAAATTTAGTTGCTTTTCTATCAAGTACTGAAGATGGTGGCATATCTGTTTTCATTGATGATACAACAGAAGTATGTTTTACTTCTACATCTAGCAAAGAGAAAACATCAGGCAGTAGATCCAAGCAAATAAATGTAAAGATATCTCAAGAGCATCTAGCATTTTTTATGTTGTTTGTAAATGCATATGATTCGGTAGTAGTAGATGATGCTCAGAGGTAGACAGATGAGGATATGGATCAATTGGATCCAGATGATTTTAAAGAAATGGACATTCAGTGGCAGATGGCTACGTTAACTAGAAAATTTGGAAGAACTGAGATTTCAGGAAACTCAAAGAAAACGCTTGGTTCTTCTAAACAAAGTGAAATGTTACAATTGTGGAAATTTAGGACATTTGGCAAGAGAGTGTGAAATACCAATGAGAAACAATTCAAGATTTGAGTCTGGTTCTAAATCTGAAAAGTTTGATCTTCGAAGAGGAGTTCCAACTACTTCTTCCTCTGCACCTTCTGCAAGTACAAAGTCAACTCTTCCAGCTAAAAATAAAGCTTTGCTTGTGGAAGAAGAATGTGGTACTGATTGGTCATCATATGCTGAGAAGGTTCAAGTAAATGATGAATCACATGTTGCTTTCATGGCTCAAACGAGTTCAAAAAAGGTTGAATTATCATCTGGAAGGAATCTTAATCTGAAACCAATTTTTTTAAAATGTTGTGCTTATTCAGCCAAACTTGATATGGTTGCTAAGCATAATCAATCATTGATTGATGGTGTCAACTGTTTAGAAGACAGTGTTAAACAATATCTAGCTAATGAAACAAAATATAAAAATAAACTTGAAGAATATAGTGCTGATATTAAAACTTTAACTTTGCAGTTGGCAGATAAACACGACATTATCAATCATATGATTGATGAGTTGAAGGATAGAACAAAGGAATGTAAATCAATTGAGTGTTTTGGCTAATGCTCAAGTGATTTTTGATAACATTGTGGCTAATCATGTTAGTAATCTAGGTACCCAAGGGATTGGTTATAAGAGTGTTCCTCCTCCTATTAATCATCTTTATGGGTCACTCCCTGAAGAGCCAAATTTTATTCCATATGTTTCTAAATCTTATAAGAATTTAGACATGATTGAAAATGATTTAACTAACTTGTCTAGTTCTATCAGTTTCAAATGTGCATGAACAGGGATAGAGGATTCGGAGATCAAACAAGAAGTTTGTGATGATGATGAAGATGATAATAGAGACGTGTCTGGTTTACATTTGGATGTTAAAAGAAAATATGATGTATGAAATGTGGTTGATAATAACAATGTTTCTGAATTTTTCATAATTGAAGATGTAGACATTAGTAATGAAACTGTTGAACCAGACAACATTATCTATTATACTCTTAAAGAAAAAGATGAGATCTTTTGTGATGATTTTCATCCTTTGAGTTTGATTAATCCAGCTTTGATTGATACTATTTTTAAGAAACCTAATTCAAAGATTTTTCAAAATCCAGAACGGGTATGTGAAAAGGACTGGGTAACAAAAGGAAAACATAATTTTGTTAAGAAACAAACTAATCAAAAGGATCTTGAAAAATTATTATATCAATCAAATGTTATTTTCTTCAACAATAAGAGTAAACTGTCTACATCACAAACTTCTTCTTCACAAGAATTACCTTCTGTAAACTGGGATGTTCATAGTGATACATCTGTTGAGTCTAAGATGTCTAGTAGCAATGGATGTGTAGTCTCACTTTCACAAGGGTCTGGTTCAAGGTCTAAGGTTTCGAAACTTAGTCTACCAAAGGATGATAGTCAGTCACATGTTGTTCATTCCAATATGAGTAGGAAGAGATTACCTACTAAGCCAATTAATTTGATTGATTTCATCACAACAGCATTCACAGCTCATAGTTCAACATCAAAACAATATCTAACACAAGTGAAGTATGTTCATTCTTTTCCTCTTGTGGAAAAGAAAACTGTTAAATAACCTTTCAAAACCAATTTTCAAAATTGATGAATTGTGTTAAATCAAAATTTGTTTCAAAGAAAATTGTTAACCCAACTAAACAAAGTGTCTATCATCAAAATGAAACAATTCCTTACAAACTTATTCCTAATAGAGTATGGTCTGTTAAGGCAAAAGTTTCTATTGGTGAAATTCAATATGTTTCATCCATCCATGTTAAATATCATAAGACTGAGACATGGATTTCAGTTTCTAATTGATTTACCTTTATGTGTGCAGAACACATTATCAAGTAGTTCAATGAATACATGGTACATTAATAGTGATTGTTCTCGACATATGACTGGAAATTTGGATCTTTTAACAAACATCAAGCGCACTAATGGTGGATTTGTAAAATTTGCTGAAAATATTGGTGGATATATCACAAAAGAGGGAGTGTTATCAAATGACATAATAAGTTTTGAACATATCAGTTTTGTGGAACAGCTCAAACACAATTTGTTGAGTGTTTCACAAGTATGTGATAAACATTATTCTATTATTTTTAATAACAAAGCGTGTTAAATATTGAAGCCTGGAGTGATGATACATGATGATTGGATTGTGGTGACTGCTCCAAGACACAATAATACATATAAGCTGGATATGTCTTCGGCTACTTCATCTTCTCAACTTACATGTTTATTTTCAAAGGGTACTGAAAAAGATTCAATTTCATGGCATCGAAGAATAGGACATGTTCATCTACACAAAATGAATTTTCTTATTCGAAATGGATTCGTTGAAGGGGTCCCATCTCAGTCTTTTGTGATGACTGGTCACTGTATTTCTTGTCAAAAGGGAAAATAGCTTTCAGTTAAGAGTGTTGGTGGACGATCATTTTCTTTAGTAGCCACTGATGATTTTCCAAGATTTTCTTGGGTCTTCTTTTTAGCTGCTAAACAGAAACTCCAGAGATTTTGAAGAATCTCATTTACAAGATTGAGAATGAATTTTCTGCACATGAAGTTTTTGAGAAGCGATAATGATACTAAATTTAAAAAATCATAATTTGTAGTTGTTCTGCATTCAGTAGGGTATTTCTCATCATTTTGGTGCTCCTTATACCCCTCAACAAAATGGTGTTGCCGAATGGAAGAATCGTACTTTGATAGAAACCGCAAGAACTATGCTTGCAGATTCTCATCTTCCGATCACTTTTTCGCCTCAAGCAGTAAATACAACATGTTATACATTAAACCGTGTTCTCAATTTTTGGTCTTTGATTGTTTTCATAACTTGTTTTCTTCATCTTCAAATGCTATTGCTGAATCTTTTAGTGATATTATTAATATTCATGGATATTTGTTTCCAAGATTTATTCTTGAATCTTCTGAAGGGAATTCTTATGTTTTTTCCTGATTTGTCTTATTCTTCATTTGTTCCTGAACAACATGAAAATTCTGAAGATGAATTTCATGATTCAATTAATGATCCATCTGTTATTATTGAATCTGAAATTCAGGGGAGATGTTACCAGAAGAAGATACGCATATTAAAAATCTTGAAGAACAACTGGCTGTGGAGGAGATTGCAACTCATAGACTTAATATAAATCATCCAATTGAAAACATCATAGGTGATTTAAATTCCAGTGTCAGGACAAGGAGTCAGCATGTTCAAGATGAAGGAGGTGAAGTTTTAATATCAAGTATTCAAGAGACAATGAGTTCATGCTTATATTCTTGCTTTATAAGTCAAATAAAGCCAAAGAATGTTAAAGAAGCATTGAAGGAGTCTTCTTGGATAACAGCCATGGAAGAAGAACTGAGTCAATTTGAAAAACTTGGTGTTTGGAGACTAGTAGATTGTCCTGAGGATGTCATTCCCATAGGTACTAGATGGGTGTACAAATGTAAAAATGATGATAAAGGAATTATTGTGAGCAACAAAGCTAGACTGCTGGTACAAGGTTTTAATCAACAGGAGGGCATTGACTATGATGAAGTATATGCTCCTGTTGCATGAATTGAAGCTATTCGATTGTTCCTTGCATTTGCTAGTTTCAAAATGTTCAATGTCTTTCAATTAGATGTCAAGAGTGCGTTTTTATATGGCAAAGTAAAAGAAGAAGTTTATGTTGTTCAGCAACCTGGGTTTGAAGTTCTAAATAATACTACTAAGTGTTATCGTCTGGATAAGGCTTTGTATGGATTACATCAAGCACCTAGGGCGTGGTATGAGACCTTGTCAACACATCTTTTGGACAATGGTTTTTCAAGGGGGAAGATTGATAGTACTCTGTTTATCTTGAAGAAGGATGATGACATTTTGATTGTTCAAATATATATGGATGATATTATTTTTGAAGCTACAAATGAACAATTATGCAATGATTTTGAAACGGTTATGAAGCAAAAGTTTAAAATGAGTGCAATGGGAGAATTAACTTTCTTTTTGGGAATTCAAGTAGATCAGAAGAAGGATGTCTTATTCATACATCAGAGTAAATATGTACATGACATCTTGAACAAGTTAAAGATGAATGATTGTAAATGTTTTGGACAATGGTTTTTCGAAGGGGAAGATTGATAGTACTCTGTTTATCATGAAGAAGGATGATAACATTTTGATTGTTCAAATATACATGGATGATATTATTTTTGGAGCTACAAATGAACAATTATGCAAGGATTTTGAAACGGTTATGAAGCAGAAGTTTGAAATGAGTACAATGGGAGAATTAGCTTTCTTTTTGGGAATTCACGTAGATCAGAAGAAGGATGGCTTATTCATACATCAGAGTAAATATGTACATGACATCTTGAACAAGTTCATGATGAATGATTGTACATCAATTTGTACTCCTATTTGTACTCATCCTAATTTAGGGAATGATGAGAATGGTATTGATGTTGATCAACATCTATATCGTTCAATGATTGGTTCCTTAATGTATTTAACTGCATCCCAACCTGACATCATGTTTGCAGTTTGTTTGTGTTCTAGATTTCAGGCAAAGCCTAAAGATTCACATATTAAGGCTGTGAAACAAATTTTTCACTATTTGAAGGGAAAACCAAGTCTTGGACTATGGTACCCTTATCATGATAGCATGGATTTTATAGCTTTTTCAGATTCTGACTATGGTGGTTGTAATCCTGGCAGAAAGTCAACAAGAGGAGGTTGTCAATTCTTTGGTAATAAACTAGTAACCTGGCAATGTAAGAAGCAACTTACTCTAGCCATCTCTACAAGTGAGGCTGAGTATGTTGCTGCTTCAAGTTGTTCACAAGTTTTGTAAATTCAACAACAAATGCGAGGTTTTGGTTTAAAATATACAACAACTCATATTTTTGTTGATAATACAGCTGCCATAGCCATTACCGAAAATCCTGTTTCACATAAAAGAACAAAACACATTGATATTTGTCATCATTTTATTCGAGATTCTGCAAAGAAAAAGTTAATCCAGCTTTTGAAAATTAATATTGTTGACAACATTGCAGACATTTTTACAAAAGCTTTTGATTCAACTCGTTTTACTTCTCTTGTATAAGGTCTCGGGATGATCAATTTTGAATGAAAGATTTTGAAAAATAACACTTGAAAGTTTGTTTTTTATTTTTTTAGGATTATTTTTGTTTTGAAAATTTTCACATTTTGTTATTTGTTAAAACTTTAAAATCTTGAAAATTGAATCCAAGAATTATGAAAAATGGTTGTATTTTGACTTATTTGATTTAATATTTTTTGAATGATTAACATTTCATTTGATAATATTTTTGCATATGAATTTAATTATATTTAGTTGATGTATTAAATCATAGAAGTAATATTTATTTGAATTGAATGATTGAATTTAAATTTAAGATAAACTTAAAATATTTTACTTTCAATGATACTAGGTAAATTGTTTAAAATTTTTAATGAGTTAATGAGTTCTCTATCTTAAAATTGATTTGCACTAACCGAGTTTCAACAATAATGGATTGACAGTAGATTCATATATATACATATAATGCCATCAATGATTTTTTTAATACATATTGAATTTCCTCTGTTATATGTCAATATAGATCTGGAAATTCATAGCATTCATTTATTATTATGGATAGTGACTCTTTGTTGTGTGTTTCACACAAGCCTGTTCTCATTAGCGCATACCATTAAATTATTGATCTATTAAGTTTGATCAAAAGTAAAATTTCATTCCATTAATTTATTGCATATGTGAAAAGATCAATGGCAGCATATATTTTATCCTCAATAAATTCTGAGGTTGAATAGGTTAATATCTAATTACGTATGAGACTAATTTAATTTGGTTATTTACAATTTTTAATAATAATGCTTGGTATCAAAGTTAAGTTGCAGTATTTTGAGTTTATCAGAATAATAATTTTTTTATTAATTATTCATATTTTGTTTATATTTACTTATATGATTGGGTACTTAAATTGATATGATTTTATTTATATGCATATTATGTTAACAAATTTTAATGTTAAGATTTGAGAAATTTTACTGATAATAAGTTGAATATGATTTCATTTAGATCTTTTCAAAGATTTTATCAAAATTCAAAAAAAAGTTTTTCTTTTATAGATTTTATCATTTTAAAATTTCAAAAATATTTTACATTTCATCTTTCAAGTGTGTTTTTCTTAATTTTTCACACATGATGTTTTTGATATCTAATTTGATATTTTTCAAGAAAATTCAAACTTAAGTTATTTTTGAAAAGTTTTAAGATCGATATTGTTAATATCGATAGATATAGTATTTTTCATAATATCGATATTACTATATCGATAACATTTCTTTTATCAATATTATTAATATCAATTTTAAAATTATACTATATATAATATCGATATTACTAATATCGACATTCTCATTATTGATATTACCAGAGAGAAAAAAGAAAAGAGCATTCTTCCATCGATTTTGTTTGTTGTGCAAATTTTTGCTTGTTGTGGATTCATATCAGTTCATTCTTTACATAGTGATTAAAATGGCTGGTAATAATACAATTTTTAATCGTAAACACAGTGTGTTTTGATGACTTGTAATATTGAATTCTGATTCTTTAAAATCGATCAAATTCATAATTATTCAAAGGGCTTTTTGTATAAAATACCTAAACGATGTTAATAGTTTTCAATCTACATATTTTTATTTCTAATTTTGATGGTAAAAATTTGGAAATTTTTTTGAATTTTTGAAGCTGTTCTTACATCGATGCTATTAGTATCGATGAACAATGTAGCATCGATACTAATAGTATCGATGAATGTTTTAATTTTTTTTTCTAAGTGTCAGACTTTTACACTGAACATTGATATGATTATATCGATATTATTAATATCGATACTTTTATCGATATTATTAATATCGATGTAATTATTCAAATTTTTCTACATGTTGGTATTTTATCAGTGTATCGATATTATTATCGATACTGATAGTATCGATAGTTTGTATACTTCGAAAATTTTTGAATTTTTCAAATGTTTAAAATTTGTTATTTTCTTTTGATTCTCATTTTATTTTTCTTCTTTCAGGACGATTATATACGATAAGCATAACGTGATTGCTTTGGTAGATGAGGAATAAAGGAAGCTTCTTTATTTCGTCACATGCTTTCTTTTTTAAAGTGTTCGAGAATATCACATGCTATTCAGCCAATCTCGTGATTATTATGCATCATATCACTTTTCTGCGACAATACTGATTTCGATTGTGCTGCTGAGCCTCCTGTCCTCAAGTCTAAGAATGGTGATCTGTTGATACAATTTTCAGTAGAAAATCTTAGAACTACTACGTTTTCAGGATTTAGAAGATGATCCGTTGACAGTTCTAATGATCTGATTTATGGAGTATTTAGTCAGATGAGCTATAATGGAGATGATACTGCTTCTGAGCTGATAAAGAAGCATTTTTATGGACAATGGAGATACTTGTTCCATGTTGTGATTATGTGCCTCTATAACAGGAAGTCTGGGATTTATACACTCTCAAGATCATTCCAATGTCTTATTGCTGCATTGGTATTGAATAAACCATTGAACAACAGTCAGTTAATTTTTGATTGCATGGTGAAACAGATCACTGCTATTGAGAAGGAAGGTTTCCTTCAGTATCCAAGATTTCTTAAAATGATATTTGATCATATGTACCCTCAGTTTACCAAGTCTGGTCCAATAATCAAGATTACTGTAATGAACAAGAGAATTTTTGCTGATTGTCAACCAAAGCGGGGAGCTAATATTGCAGATACTCCATTATTTGGTCATATTGTTGATGAACGCTTTCAAGAACCAGCTGATAATTGTAACATTTGTGCATATAGTCATGTAGTTGTAAACAGTGTTAGAACAGTGTCTATTCATGGTTCAGTTCATCAATGTGATTCGTATGTTCAAAATGTGTGCTTGTGTGTTACAGGATCTTAGTAATCAGAAAACAAGTATGTATTATATATTTTACAGTCGATTTCACTAAGCAAGAACAGTAACTTGTTATATCGAAACAGTGGTGGTGGGCAGCGAGAGTGAGCCCTATATATTACTGCGTTGTGGTTGTAACAGGTTAGTGTTAGTGCGTAGTGTCGAGACGAATACTATGACATTTAATTAATTCAACAAAGATCGTAATCTGTAAGCGAGACTGAGTATAGTTATGGGTGACGATCCATAATAATACGAATGTTGAACTTATAATTACGATTAAACGACTTTAATAATTAATACGATGGAGAAAACGTACGCGATTGCGGGTATACACGTAATTGTATGTGTTTAACGATTTGTCAACACCCGAAGAGTAAAAATAATTAAATTAATTATTTTCTATTTTTTTACAATTTTGAAACTCATCGTTTTAATGAGTTTAACAACTCTTTATTTAAACCGCGTAAAATACGCGTTACGTTCCGGAAACGCGAACCGAGCGACCGAACGGACCCGAATACTACACGGGCTATAAAAGCCTTGAACAAGGCTTAAATGCTCATTTATTACTTCAACAACCCACTCTTCTCTCTACAATTCCCGTCTACCCCTTCTCTCTAGAAAACCAAACTTTAAAACGCGCGTATCTCACTCGTTTCTCGACGGATTTCGGTGTTCTTGGTGTCCACGCGAAGCTACTCAACATTATCTACACGAAAGATACAAGATTTTTAGATTTGTCCAGCCAAAAACGAGGTATG
>SZYD01001584.1:0-49058 GCA_009363875.1 Mikania micrantha | reverse complement strand
GGGATCAAGCAAAACGAAGTGTCAAAATCAACTCTTGCATAAATGAGCGTAAGTGTCTACGGAAGCAGTGTGTGGCATTCCAGGCTCATGTAGTGGAAAAGGAGAAAGGAAAGAAAAAGATTCAAGACGTACCAGAAGTAAAAGAGTATCGGAAGTAATTTCCGGAAGACCTACCGGGTTTGCCTCCTGCACGACCGGTAGAGTTTCGTATTGACTTAGTTCCTGGAGCAACTCCTGTTGCCAAATCTCCTTACAGGTTAGCACCTTCAGATGCAGGAATTGTCAAACCAGTTTCAGGAGGTACTTGACAAATGTTTCATCCGACCGAGCTACTCACTTTGGGGAGCTCCGGTTCTGTTTGTGAAGAAGAAAGAAGGATCGTTTCGAATGTGTATAGACTACCGAGAGCTGAACAAGCTGATTATCAAGAATCGGTATCCATTACTGAGGATTGATGACTTATTTGATCAGTTGCAAGGAGCTCAGTACTTCTTGAAGATCGATCTACGGTCCGGATATCATCAATTAAGAGTGCAAGATGAAGACATACCGAAGACGGTGTTCCGAACCAGATACGGGCATTACGAGTTTATGGTGATGCCTTTTCGGATTGACGAATGCACCCACGGTTTTCATGGATCTCATGAACCGAGTGTGCAAGCCGTACTTAGATCAGTTTGTCATTGTCTTATTGATGACATACTGATTTATTCCAAGATTAAAATGACCGCGAGCAACATCTCAGAAAGATTTTGTAGCTGTTGAAAGGGGAGAAACTCTATGCTAAGTTCTCTAAATGTGAATTTTGGCTAAGAGAAGTCCAATGTTGGTCATGTAGTCAACAGCGAGGGAATACACGTAGATCCTACCAAGATTGAAGCGATAAAGAACTGGGATACTCCAAAGACACGATGGAGATACGGTCTTTTCTGGGATTGGCAGGTTATTATAGAAGGTTTATCTCAATCTTTTCTAAGATAGCTTTGCCTCTCACTAAGTTAACCCAGAAAAGTGAACCGTTTGTCTGGGAACAAAAACAAGAAGACGCTTTTCAGACATTGAAACAGAAATTATGTGATGCTCCAATCTATCTCTCCCAGAAGGATGTGATGACTTTGTTGTTTATTGTGATGCCTCCCATCAGGGACTTGGTTGCGTGCTGATGCAACGGGACAAAGTCATCGCTATGCATCAAGACAGTTAAAGGTTCATGAGAAGAACTACACTACTCATGATATGAACTGAGGAGCTGTAATCTTCGCATTGAAGATTTGGAGACATTATTCATACGGCACCAAGTGTACCATATTTACTGATTACAAGAGTCTGCAACACATTTTTGATCAGAAGGAACTCAACATACAACAACATAGTTGGGTTGAACTTTTAAATGATTACGACTGTGTAATCAAGTACCATCCGGGGAAGGCGAACGTTTTAGCCGATGCCTTGAGCCGGAAGGAATGGGTCAAACCCTTGCGCGTCAGAGCAATGGGGAATGAATGTGCAGACAAGCTTACGAGACAATATAATTCAAGCACAACAAGAATCACTTGATCGAGGAAACCTGAAGAAAGAACTTGAATGCAGAGCAGAGAAAAAATTTGAGACTAAGCCTGATGGAGTGATCTACTACAGGATCGTATATGGATTCCGGTGGTAGACGAATTGAGGAAACTTATCTTTGATGAAGCACACAAGACTAGATACTCGGTTCATCCAGGCGCTGATAAAATGTACCAAGATTTGCGTGGATTTTATTGGTGGCCGGGAATGAAGAAAGACATAGCCGAGTACGTCGGCCGATGTCTTACGTGTGCGAAAGTGAAGGCGGAACACCAGAAGCGGTCTGGTTTACTGGAACAGCTTGAGATTCCGCTCTGGAAGTGGGAACAAATAGCTATGGATTTCATTACCAAGCTACCCCGCACTTCTAGTGGTCATGATACAATTTGGGTGATCATCGATCGTTTGATTAAATCTGCTCACTTCTTGCCAATGCGTGAAACTTTCACGACGGATAGACTGGCGAGATTATACATCAATGAGATAGTGGTACGCCACGGTGTGCCATTATCTATAATTTCTGATAGAGACAGCAGATTCACATCAAGAATCTAGCAATCTTTACAGAAATCTCTAGGGACACAGTTAAATCTGAGTACAGCTTACCATCCACAAACGGATGGTCAAAGCGAACGTACTATTCAGACCGTGGAGGATATGTTAAGAACCTGTGTGTTGGATTTCGGTGGAAATTGGGATTCACATTTGCCACTGATTGAATTCTCCTACAACAACAGATACCACAGTAGCATCAGATGTGCACCATTCGAGGCTTTGTATGGTCAAAAATGTCGATCACCGATCTGTTGGACTGAAGTTGGAGACAATCGAATAACTGGGCCAGAGCTTATTCAGAAACAACACTGACAAGATTGCTCATATTCAACGAAGACTACAAGCTACTAGGAGCAGACAAAAGAGCTACGCCAACAAACGGTGCAAGCCGTTGGAATTCCGAGATAATCGAGCGTATTGGTCCTCTGGCATGTAGACTTAGATTACCAGATGAACTCAGTGGTGTGCATGACGTGTTTCACGTCTCAAACTTAAAGAAATGCCTTGCTAATGAATCACTCGTCATTTCAATTGAAGAAATTCAAGTCGATGAACAGTTACACTTTATCGAGGAACCTTTGGAGATTATGGATCGCAAAGTTAAGCAACTAAGGCGAAGACGTATTCCGATTGTAAAGGTTATATGGAACTCAAAGCGCGGACCTGATTTTACTTGGGAACGTGAAGATCACATGAAGTCTAAGTATCCCCAGCTGTTTACAGAGGAAGATGTACCTGATAATGATTCTTAAATTTCGGGACGAAATTTCTCTAACAAGGGGAGACTGTAACATCAGTGCCGGAAGCGTCACTGGAATAGTGATCTCAACAGTAACATGAACAGTAATCACGTACAAACTATACATATTTCAATTCATGTCATGTTCATACCATATATCGTTATCATTTGTGTTATCAAACAGTGAATTCAGAATCATTTCTGAGAAAACACAACTCAGAAAAACATGGTTCATCAGTCAGATAATTATCTGACATTACAGAACCATCATGTGATTATGTGTTAGGATTTTATTATGTATAAACCTATGTGAGGCTTTATAGAACAAAACACACGGATGTTGTTACGTGAATGCTAAATCGACGGATTATTCGTATAGGTGACGATCTGTACAAATATATCTGAAATTTTAACATTCTGAATAATATCCGATAATTAGAAAACAATATTGAAAATTATAGTGACCGTCGTGTTCGTACGGGTGACGATTCGAACGAATACGCGCGACGACTGTACGATTCGATTTTAAACAAGTTAATTTAAATATTTCAGAAATTTAAAATAAATGAAAGATATTCAGTTAATTTATTAGGAATCACAACCTAAAATAATTTCGTGAATCTTACTTTAAAACTGAACCGTTCCTTACGAAAATTTACGAGAAAACGACATATTTCGCGAAACCGAACGAGACTGAACCATCGAGTATCTTTGAAACAATTAATGATGCATTTATCCCTTCCAACCACACCATCAACACATTTTCTTCACACTATCTCGTCCCTCTCTCTCTCTCTCTAGGAAGTTCTCCACCTTCTTTTTACAATATCTCACTCGAATCTCGACCATTTCACGAGTTCTTAGAGCCAAAACTACCATCTCATCCGTCGATTTTGAGGTAAAACTCTAGTTTATTTTCGGTTTTTGGGTGTGAAATATGAATTATATGACCTTTTGTTGTTTTAACCAGCCTCAACACCTAAAAATGTTGGGATAAGCTCTTGTAAACAACTAGGATGCTTTAGGGACAAACCTGCAACTAGATAGGATGGAGAATAAAGATGATGAACAGTGAACAGCTGCTGGGTTCGTAGAGATCCGATCGGACGAACCTTTTGTTGGCTGAACCTTGCATCGTGACCACCTGAGTCCCGAACCCTGGGGAGGAGAGAACCCTAGCCGAACTCAGCTGCATGGTCACGAACCTTCCTCCAAGTTGGCCGAACCCTATCCTTCGAAACGAACCTATGCCGTTCACGAATCCCTTGGCCGAACCTGCAGGTGGCACGAAATTAGGATGGACGAACCCTAAGGTGGCAAACCTTAGGGGCACCGAACCTTAGGGTGAGACAAACCCTAACTCAGGCGAACCCAAAGAGCCGAACCCTGGTAGCTGAATCTAAGACCACTTCAACCCTAGGACAGCAGCGAACCTAGGACCCTTCCTTAGAACTAGCCGAACCTTGTGTGTAAAACCATACGGGCAGCGAACCTGTTTCCTTCTCAGCACGTTTAGGACTACGATCGAATGATTGGACCCTTTGAGTTGGGACTTGGTGGATTAGAACTCGAAATTTGGTGTGCACATGCATTGCTTGTGTGTTTCAAAGGTGGTCACCATTGTGCATGATGAATGCAAATTTAATGGTGATATGTGAATGCATGGGAAGCATACTAAGGCCCATCATAATGATATAGGGTTATTGAGTCAATCATGGGTTAATTGTCAAATTTATAACAAGGGTTTCTTTAAAATACCCTAACTACTCAACATGAAAGATTAATATCTATTGAATTAGCTTAATACTTGGGAAGTCATTATGAGATCATGGGAAATTAAAGTTTAACAATAGGCCAAGATGGGCCCAATGGGCTAAACCCAGGCCCATCATGTGGGAATTTCACTTTCTTAAATGAAATTATGTTTTAATAAAAGAAATCAAGTTGTTAACTTGTTTAGATTAAATTAAATAATTTTCTGGATTAATGTTTAACTTAAAATGAATTAAATTAAAAACATATTAATTAATACATGTTATAGTTAACTGTTGAGGTACAGGTTACAAATGGGTAATTGAGTTAGACTAGCTAGAGTAAAGCTTAGAATCACACTTGTAACATAGGACACTTAGTTGCACATCGAGACCAAACCCTAGATACGACGGTTAATACGTATACTTATCGTATTCGAATTCTTTTAAAACAACTCAGGAACTGAAGAAACCTAAGCTACAACGAGCGCGCATTTTGTGATAGATCATTTGCACAGCAACACAGGTGAGTTCATTGCCCCTATTCTAAACGTTTTGTTTTCAGACGCGGGGCTGAGAAGCATGCGTAAATTATTTTCACAAGATTATATTTACTTAAACGCTTTTACTTAACATATGTTTTATATGTGGAATTGTTATCCTAGAATCTGTCTAGGTATACTTTTTACAGGATTTCAAGGTAAGTTATATATTCAATACGGGTATATAACTGTGTCAAATCAAAGAACTATTTTCAACGAACTAAAGATCTAAAACAAAGAACTATTTTCAAAGGTCTATTTCAAAGAACTAACGGACTAATCAAAGAACTATTTTCGGGGTTGTGTTGTCAAAGAACTAACGATCTATTTCAAAAACAAAGTACAAAGAACTATTTCAAGGGTCTGACTGGGAAATATCAAAGATAGCATGTGCCATTCTCAGGTATGAAAGATGTCCTAGCTAGACTGATCGAATACGAGACGCATGTTTGATGATATTTACAGTATTCCCTAACTGTTTTGAGGAACATCTGGGAAATGCTCAAAGATAACATGTGCCAAAGAACGAAAGAACTATACGAACTATGGACGGTCTAAAGAACTATAAAAGCCTATATATCAAAAGATGTCCTAGCTAGACTGATTGATTATAGGTCACATGTTTGATGAGGTTTACAGATCTCCTTTACTACTAAGAACCCTGATTGCTAGACTAGTTTACTCGAGTTGACCAAGGCCCAATCATTAGGTCTTAGATTGTATTAAATGTTTATTTATTTATTTAATTAACCATTTATTTAATTGTTTCTACAAATGTTGTGGTTGATCATAATGGTGTGATGAACTTAAGGAATCAATAGAGATTCCCAACTTGTTGTATTTACAGGAACAAAGAACTGAAGAACTAGTGAGTTAAGGATGGGGGTAAAATGCTTAATTATCATTAACAACAATGCCATATGTGATTTAGTATGTGGTGCTGGGCGGGCGGTAAGCTCGACCCTACATATGCCCTATATATAAGCCTACCGAATTGGATATTTCAGGTGATGTTAATGAGATTAAGGTTGTTACCCGGGAGTTTAACAAATGTTTTGTGTGTGTGTGGAACTATGGTGGAATGGAAATGAATGTTGGGTAAAAATGCTTAATTATCATTAACAACAATGTCATATGTGGTTTAGTATGTGGTGGGATGGCATCTGGGCGCGTTGTAGGCTCGACCCTTTCGTATGCCCTATATATAAGCATACCGAACTGGATATTACATGTGAAGTTAATGAGGTTAGGGTTTTTACCGAAAAAGGGTTTACAAAGCTATTTACAATAATAAACAATATGAACTCACCAACCATGTGTTGATTTTATTTTTGGCATGACTTCTCAGGTGACGAACAGGTCAATTAAGAAGCTAATGCTTTTGGGCTAGGATTTCTGATAGAAGACCTAGTATTTTTGGACCTGCATACTTTTGGAACATCATTATACAATATATTTTGTATATCTTGTGCACATACAAGATAGAAAATTTATGATGTTGATGAAAGGTTTACATGGTTAAATTATGAACAATACTGATGTAATTTAACTTTGTAATTCTATTCTATTTAGCATTTCTCATTTATATCATGTGCAATGTAAACAATCTGATCATCACGATTATCACTCACGATATCGCGCCTCAAGAACCTTCCGCCCGACGGGAAAGTCGATCCGTTCCTGCCGGATTGGGGTGTGACAAGTCATATATCTAAACCAGTTTCATAGTAATCTCATTCCAAAAGTTTAGTAAAACAGTTAAAGAGTAAAAGTGGGGCTGTAAACTCACCTGAGTTTAGCAGAGTATGTTCCTACTAGGACAAAATAGCTCACCGGCTAGCAGTCAACTATATCACATAGGTGTTATGAGTTTGTCTTTACATACACGTGGGTCTCACAGGACCATGTTTGTGTCCCAATAACTCTAAGTTGTTGTGTGGGTCGTGTTGACCGTGTTTGACCTAACGAACCGTTGGTGACGGTTTCGGTTCAAATGATAGTGTAACATGCGATTTAGTGTCGTGTGATGTGTGCGGATACCAAATTCACACGCGTGAGGAGACTTACTATTTATAGTAAGTTCCTATTTCGGGAATGTTCCCAAATTAAGCAAGTCATGCAAGAAATCACTTTCTGATTACTCTAATATGCATATTTAACCTAATTGAGCATGTTATCACATAGCACTTACTCACAATTAGTTGGTTAAACAGGTTTCGCGTTCAAAAGTTTCTAAATATAGAAAGTTCACATAAACCATCATCTTAGTCATCAATAATCCTTCATACATGATTATAAGACTCTTGACATTATCATTGTAACTCAAATTTGACTAAAGCAAGTTATTATGAACAGGTCTTATGAACAAAGTTTCCATTTATGGAAACTTGTAACGAATACACATATTTCCATCATTCTAATGAATCAAAATGCCTCATATCATCATGTTAAACCCATATAACCATGCCAATCGTGCTATAACATCAAGTTAATCATTCATTAGCAAATTTATAACGAAAAGTTACTATTTTTAGAAACAAGTGTGTAAATCATAACTTTTGACAATTCTAACAACCCATATTCATCAATAATCATCATAATAGTTTCTAAACATCATTTTAAGCATAAATCATAGATCTAAACACATGCATGTGGCCATTTCATCATCCTTACACATTTTGAATAAATAAAGTTACTATAATTAGTAATAACGCAAATATCCACATTCTTGATGTCGACAATACCCTTAGATCTTACAAATCATCTCAAATATCACTTATAACATCATTTTAATATCAAAAATCATGTAAAAATATCTAGATCATACATGCATGTGACTCATTGTTACTATTTTCTAGCAAAATCAACAAATAGCCATTTATCCTCATCAACATCATCATGAATCACTCTAACATCATCAAATCAGTAGCAATACTATCAAATAACAGATTCATAGCCCCAAGATTTCGTGTGTGATGCATGTAGCCACGTTGGCTTGCATGTGTGTGTGGGAGTGATTTTAGACTAGATTGAACATGGATATTACTTCACAAAGCCTTAGATTGCCAAGGTGGAGCTCGAGCAGGTCTGGAACAGCTCCAGATGTGGCTGAGATTGGTTCAAATGCGAAGAAGGAGAAGGAGAAGGATTGGTGTTCTTGGAGCTTCCATAAGGCTTCAATCTTCCACAATGGTCACCAAATGACCTTGAGATGGCTGCTATGGAGTTTGCATAGCGTTCTTGGTCGAAATGATGGGTTTTAGTCGAGAAGTTGGAGTGTAGGTGTATCAGAAATGATTAGTATTGGTTTTATAAAGATTTTGCGTATTAGAAGCCATCGCGTACCGCTAATGCCCAATCTGAGGTCCTTAGCGTACCGCGATGGGTCTTTGGGGAGCCCAATAGGCCCAATTTTGTTGTTTCGAACCGATTTTCGTGTTTTTCACGTTTACGATCATCGTTTCTCGACACACAAGTATTGTTCTACCTATTTCAGGTTCCCTAGAACCTAAGTGTAGTGAAAGTGTACTGTGGTTCGATTTTTTTACCAACGTTCGTTATTCAAGACACGTGCGAGTGTTTTGCGATAATTCCTCGAATTATCTGTTTGTTCGGACTGTTGTGCCACGTAAGTAATAATAATACACATTATTATTTAAAATAAAGTTAATGCTGACCTGGAAATTGCGAGGTGTCACATCATCCCCTAGTTAATTGGAATTTCGTCCCGAAATTCAGTTCGCGTTGCTGGTGCTAGTCTGGTGGGTAAACAGGTGAGGGTATTTCTTTTTCATCTGATCCTCTAGTTCCCAGGTGTATTCCGGTCCACGCCGTGAGTTCCATCGCACCTTAACTATCGGTATGCGACTAAGTTTGAGCTTTTTGGTCTCTCGGTCCATTATCTCCACCGGTTCCTCAACGAAGTGAAGTTGTTCATCGATCTGAATTTCCTCCAAAGGAATTGTGAGCGTTTTATCATCTAAACACTTCTTGAGGTTTGATATATGGAATACATTGTGTACGCTACTCAATTCTTGCGGTAGCTGTAGCTAGTAGGTCACGGGGCCAATACGTTTTGTGATTCCGAATGGTCCGATGTAACAAGGATTCAAATTCCCCCGATCTCATAATCGGATCACTCCCTTCCAAGGCGAGACTTTAAGAATTACTCGGTCTCCCACTTGGAATTCCAAAGGCTTGCGCCTTTTGTCAGCATAACTCTTCTGTCGATCTCGAGCTGCTGCCATTCTGTTACGTATTTGCACAATTTTCTCGGTTGTTTCGTGCACAAGTTCGAGACCAGTTAGCTGGCTTTCACCAACTTCTGCCCAACAAATAGGTGATCTGCACTTACGTCCGTAAGGTGCTTCAAAAGGTGCAGCTCCAAGGCTGGTGTGATAACTGTTATTATATGAGAACTCCACCAAAGGTAGGTGAGTCTCCCAGCTGTTACCGAAGTCTATCACGCATGCTCGAAGCATGTCCTCCAAAGTTTGGATGGTTCGTTCGCTTTGCCCATCCGTTTGTGGGTGATAGGCAGTGCCCATATCTAATCTTGTCCTAAGGGCCTTATGTAAGGACTTCCAAAAATGTGTCATGAATCGGCTGTCTCGATCGGATATTATGGAGATCGGCACTCCATGTCTAGAAACTACTTCCTTCAAGTAGATTCGGGTCAGCTTATCCAGTTTGTCAGTTTCCTTAATTGGCAAGAAGTGTGCCGATTTCGTGAGTCGATCTACGATAACCCAAATGGTATCGCAACCACTCGCCGTCTTTGGCAGTTTGGTGATAAAATCCATGGAAATCTGCTCCCATTTCCATACCGGGATTTCTGGTTGTTGAAGTAACCCTGATGGTTTATGATATTCGACCTTTACCTTAGAGCAAGTCAGACACTTACTCACATAAGTCGTGATTTCCGACTTCATGTTAGGCCACCAGTATGTTGTCTTCAGATCGTGGTACATCTTGTTAGAGCCTGGATGTACCGAGTACCGACTCTTTTGAGCTTCATCCATCACTACGTCCCTTAATCCCCCCTAGCGTGGAATCCAAATCTGATCCATTAGATAGTAAGCTCCATCATCCTTTTCCTTTAGTTGTTTATCCATACCCCGTATGGCTTCAAGAGTGAGGTTTTCAGTTTTCAGAGCTTCTTGTTGTGCGATTCGGATCCTATTAGGTAACTCTGAGTATATTGCGAGTTGTAGTGCACGCACGCGTTTTGTGGTTTCCTTTCGGCTTAACGCGTCGGCCACTACGTTAGCTTTCCCGGGATGGTACTTGATAGCACAGTCATAGTCGCCTATTATCTCGACCCATCTGCGTTGTCTCATGTTCAGCTCCTTTTGGTCGAAGATGTGTTATAGGCTCTTATGATCCATGAATATGGTGCACTTAGTGCCATACAGGTAGTGTCGCCAAATCTTTAGTGCGAACACCACGGCTCCTAACTCCAAATCGTGAGTCGTGTAGTTCTTCTCATGCACCTTCAGTTTTCGTGACGCGTAAGCTATGACTTTCTCGCATTGCATCAGCACACAACCTAGTCCTTGTTTCGATGCGTCGCAGTAGACTACAAAGTCTTCGCATCCCTCAGGTAGGGATAGGATTGGTGCACTGCACAATTTCTGCTTTAACAAGCTGAAAGCAGCTTCTTGTTTTTCTCCCCATTCGAACTTTTTATCCTTGTGTGTGAGAGATGTCAATGATTGCGCGATCTTCGAGAATCCCTCGACAAAATCACCAGTAGTATCCCGCCAATCCTAGGAATTGTCGCACCTCGGTTGGTGTCTTAGTTGCTTCCCAGTTCTTTATGGCCTCGATCTTGGCTGGGCCTACATGCATTCCTTTCTCGTTCACCACATGTCCAAGGAATCAGACTTCGCGAATCCAAAAATTGCATTTGGAAAATTTCGCATACAGTTGTTCCGTCTTTAGCAGTTCCAAGACGAGTCTTAGATGCTTAGCATGTTCTTCCCGAGTCTTGGGGTAGATCAGGATGTCATCTATGAATACGATTACGAATTTGTCAAGGTATGGTTTGCACACGCAATTCATGAGATATATGAATACTACTGGTGCGTTAGTCAGTCCGAAGGGCATGACCAAAAATTCGTAACGTCCGTACTGTCATCTGAAGGCTGTCTTCGGTATGTCCTCTTCCTGTATCCTAAGTTGGTGGTAACCAGATCTTAAATCAATTTTCGAATGGTAGCTTGACCCTTGTAGTTGGTCAAACAGGTCGTCTATTCGCGGTAATGGTATCGCTTCTTGATCATTACCTTGTTCAGCTCCCAGTAGTCGATGCACATATGGAATGATCCATCCTTCTTCTTCACAAACAAGACCGGAGCTCCCCAAGATGAGAAGCTTGGTCGAATAAATCCTCTATCTAACAATTCTTGTAGTTGATTAGATAGTTCTTGCATTTCAGTAGGAGCCAATCGATACGGCGCCTTGGCTATCGGTGCTGCTCCTTGTGTTAGGTCTATCTGGAACTCCACTTGTCACTTCGGTGGTAGTCCAGGTAGATCATCCATAAAGACTTAGGGAAAATCGCGGACTACAGCGACGTCCTCGATCTTCCTCTCTTTCTTTGGTAGTTCCGAGATAAGCGCTAGAATAGCGGTGTATCCTTTCTGTAAGTACTTACTGGCCTTCATGCAGGATATAATGTTTAGTGGTACACCATGCCGTTCTCCCTGAATTGAGATCTGATCTCCACTTGGTAATGTAACTCGTACAATCTTCTTGTTGCATACTATCTCGGCATGGTTAGCAGATAACCAATCCATTCCAATCACCACGTCGAAGCTCCCGAGAGTCACTGGCATCAGATCGATCTTCAGTTCGTGGTCTGCTAGCATCAAGACACTCCCTTTGATGATATGTTGCGTCTCGATCAGTTTGCCGTCAGCTAACTCTACGGTATACTTATAGTCTAGTGGGGTTGGGGTCATGTTAAGCAGTTTACTAAAATCACTAGAGATAAAACTCCTATCGGCACCGGTATCAAATAATATGCTAGCATAGACATTATTTAAAAGGAATGTACCGGTGACGACGTTGGGATCATCCTTGGCTTCTCCAGATCCGATCACGAATACCCTACCCCTTGTTGGGTTGCCACTAGCATTTTTGTTCTACGGGCAATCTCGACGCATGTGCCCCGGCTTCCCGCAGGTGAAGCACCCCTTCAAGGTATCGTTCTTGTTGGTGTTGGGGTTAGGGTTTGATTGGCATTCCTTGGCTATGTGCCCGTTTCTGCCACAGTTGGTGCACTTTACCCTTTTGCACAGGCCAAAGTGATGGTAGTTGCAGTTGTTGCAATTTGGGTTGCTGCCCTGATATCCCCCCTTGCCTTGATTGTTTGGCTGTGTGGCATCGAAATCTTTGGCGGGAAAGGGCGGTGTTGGGTTGGTTGTTGAGGAGAGAAGGTGAGGTTGTTGCTAGGCTCCCACTTTCTCTTGGGTTCCTGAGGTTTCAGATGTTCACCCCTCTTTGGCAGCTTACCCTGGGCGACTGCCAGGTCAGTTAATTTGTGGGCTAGTCGGATTAGTGGCTGGATGGTGGTGAGGTCAGAAGCAGTTACCATGCTCTGTATCTGCTAAGGCAGTCCGCTGATGAACTGTTCAATCTTCTTGTACTCCGGCGTCACCATTGCCGGACATAGTTTGCACAGCTAGTGAAATCAAGCACAGTACTGCTCGATTTCAGATCCCACCATTTTATGCACCCAAAACTCCTCCTCCAGTTTCTTTATCTCATTTCGAGGACAATATTCCTCGTGAAGCATCCGAGTAAATTCCTCCCAGGAAATAGAGTTTGCAGCTTCCAGTCCCAGCGTCTGAACGTGAGTATTCCACCAGATGAGGGCTAGTCCCTCCAGAGTCCCAGTGGCAAACTTGACTCGATTCTTGTGACACCTCGCAATTTCCAGGTCAGCAATTACCTTATTTTAATAATAATGCGTATTATTATTTCATACGTGGCACTAGAATTGTTAATATTTAGTGTGACACGAGGCACAACAGTCTAAACACACCGATAATTCGAAGAATTATCGCAAAACACTCGCACATGTCTTGAATAACGAACGTTGGTGACTTAGACGAACCATGGACAACTTTCACTACACTTATGTTCTAGGAAACCTAGAATAGGTATAGCACTGCTTATGTGTCGAGAAACAACAATCGTAACCGGGAAATTCGCGAAAATCGGTTCTGAACAATGAAATTGGGCTTATTGGGCTCAACTGGGACCCATCGCGGTACGCAATGGGCACCCGCATGGGCCTTCGCGGTACGCGATGCACAGGCGGGAGAATTCAAATTCACCGAAATCCATCGTGGTACGTGACAACCGATCATCTTCTTCCTACGCGATACGCGGCGTGTTTCGGGAATAGAATGATTATTTTAATCATCGCGATATACTGAGATGCTTTTTGACAGACTTCGCGGTACGCGACGACGCCTAACACGCAAAATCTTTATTTAACCAATGTTAATCATTCTGCTACACCTCTACTCAAACCCTCTCGACTGAAACACTCCATCTCGACCAAAATCAACCTCTTACCACCATCTTCATCAGCAGGAATCTCATTGACGATTGAAGATCGAGATTTGAAGAAGAGATCGAAGAAATCGACCAAGGCCCTTGAGTTAGCTACTGTATTCTCGACTCCAGCCCCTCCTAGAGCTACTCCAGACCTGCTCAAGCTCTATCTCGTCGATCCAAGGCCTTGTGAGGTAGTATTTATGTTTAATCTAGTCTAGAATCCCTTCAACACACACATGCAAGCCATCTTGGACACATGCATCACTATCTCCACCATAGCCACGAATTTTTGAGCTTATGAATCTGTTATTTAATGATATTGCTACTGATTTAATGATGTTAGTATGATTTATGATAACATTGATGATGAAAAATAGTTATTTGTTGGCTTTACTATGAAATGGGTACTTTTAATGACGTGCATGTATGATCTAAACCCATTTGCATGATTATTGATGGTAATATGTGGTTATTTATGATATTTGATATGATCTAAGAGATTTAGAGGTGTTATTGTTATCAAGATATGTTAAAATATGGTAGTTACTAAAAATAGTAACTTTAATGTTACAAAATGTGATTGATGATGAAATAGCAAACATACATGTGATTAGATCTAGGGTTTATGCGTAAAATAATGTTTAGACACCATCATGATGATTATCAATGCATATGGATTGTTAGAATGGTCGATTATATGATTAACACCATTATTACTATAAATGGAAACTTTTATCATAAGTTTGCTTTAGAATGATGAGTTTGATAATGTTGGGTGCCTAACATGCTTATTTGATGTTAATATGATAATATTGAGGGATTGATGTCTTTGAAAGAATGAAAGATGTGCATTTGTCATAGGTTACTATAAATAGTAACTTTATTTTACAAAGTCGATAAATGATAACATGTTAGTTGTAACAAATGTAATTAAATGACTATATAGGACTAAGATATTGATATTTAGATAATGTTGGCTATTAAACTTGGTGAAACATGCCTATTTTTACAACTTTCTAAAAATAGTAACTTTGGAACACGAAACGTGCTTAACCGGCTAAGTGTAATTATGTGCTACGTGATAACATGCTCACTTAGGATAAATATGCATATTAGAATAATCGGAATATGATTTCTAGCATGACTTGCCTAATGTGGGAACCTTCCCAAAATAGAAACTTACTATAAATAGTAAGTTTCCTCACGAAAGTGACTTTGGAATCCACACACATCACACGACACTAAATCACACGTTACACGAGCACTTGAACTAAAACCGTCACCAACGGGTCGTTAGGTCAAACATGGTCAACACGGTCAAACATGGTCAACACGACCCACATAACAACTTGTAGTTGTTAAACACGAACACGGTCCTATGAGACCCACATGTATGTAAACACAAACTTATAACACCTATGTGATATAGGTAACTGCTAGCCGGCGAGCTACTCCATTCACGTACGAACGCTCTATTCAAACTCAGGTGAGTTTACAGCCCCACTTTTACTCTTTAACTGTTTTGCTAAACTATTGGGGTGAGATTACTATGCAACTGTTTTAGATGTATGACTGGTATGTTGTAAAACCATTTTCGAGTGTAAATATTATTGCATTAAGTCCTCACGTATCCTTACTGTTAGTTGTATGACAAACGAGTCGTTATTACGTAGTACTACTGGGTTTGACTAGCCCCACTCGGCACCAATGTTGACTGGAGGTCATAACGAGTGTAATATCGATGTTGATCTCGGGTTCAGCGATGACTCGAGGAGGCAAACGGAAACAGTCGAGTTTCGGTAAGATGAACTGACACACTCACGGATCGTGGATCCAACAAATAAACTTAACATACCCAGTATATGTCTGTTTACTGATTTACTGTCTGTCTAAACCTGTGAACTCACCAACTTTTTAGTTGACACTTTTCGCATGTTTTCTCAGGTAACTAATGAAGTACATGCTAGGACACACAGGAGGAGTACAAGAAGAGTCGCATGCATTAGACTCTAGTCCTAGGCTTTTGTTGATATGTTTCTGTTAAAAACAATTTAAACAATGTAGTGTTTGATACACTTTAATTTCCGTTGCTACAATTTACTTTCCCGTTGTTTAACGTTTCAACTTTTCCGCTGCTTTATTATGAAAACTTGTATTACTTTACAAAACTGTATGTGTGTAACTCATATAGAGTCGTTCTATATGACCATGAGCTGTGATCCTAGCCACGTCACACTCGCGCGGTCTGACACCGCACGTGGGAATTTGGGGGTGTGACAGACTGGTATCAGAGCCTTGGTTATAGAGAACTAAGTTTGCATATAGTGAACTTAGACTATAGCCATTGCTCAACATTAGACACTACACTTAGACATTGCACAATGATGTGTTTATTATTATCAGTTACATACTAATTTAAGATTTCAGGATGGCCGACAACCACGATGATGGTAGGAACCCGGGGAAACGCCCCGCCGAGGATGAGCTGACAGAAGAGAGTCGTCAGCGAGTTCGGGACATCATGTCCCAAGTGGACTTTGAGGAGGCAGAAAGGGCGCGCATAGCAAAGCGTGCCAGGTCATGGACTTGGTACCCACGTACTGTGTGGGACTGGATCATCGAGGAGAGAGTACCTCTTCAGCGAGTAAGGACAGATGATGACCGAGCACACCGACTACCGGCACTTGGAGGTCATTCGAGCACGCTTTCGCAGCCCATGTTGCTCTAACTACTCGTGAGGCCAGTAGGTCGCGTGAGCGTGACGAGGAGATCAGGGCTCTCCGGGAGGAGAACCAGCACTCCGAGGGCAGCTGGACCACCTGTGGGGGCAGGTAGTTGATGAGATCGCGGTGCTCCGGAACCAGACAGTGCAGTTAGAAGAGTGACAAGGGGAAGTCGCTGCCGTGGTCCAGGACCATGGCGAGCGGCTGGTCGTGGTAGAGGATGTTGCAGGAGAGAACCAGGCGGCACTTCAGAACTCTTGGGCTGAGCAGGTGATCATGGAGCCGGAGCAGGAGCCGGATCAGGGACCCCAATTCGAGGCTGAGGACCTCGAAGAGGGTGATTTTGATAAGGATCCAAATGAGGATCCCGAGGAGGATGACGACGATGGTCCTGCAGACAGTGGAGATTCACACTCTACTGTTGCATCACGCTAGTCAGATTTTTCTATCCTAGTTAGTTTACTTTTTGTATTCCTAGATGAGCGGGATGTGCTCATATGAACTATGATAGTTGTGCCTTTATTTTGGAAATCATTGTGCTCAAAAGTTATTATAATTAACTAAATGATGTTTTGTTTTATTTACTATACCTTCTAACTGTGATTGTTGCTAACATAGCATCTAACATAACTCCTGACTAACACACTAACACCTGATGAATAACAGTCTATCCCTTCCATAGAGAATCCAACCATGTCGGGAAAGGGAACATACGTCCGTCACCCTAAGTGCAAGATCGGAGCGGCAACAATCAAAATGATGGTTGACCGTCGGGTCAACAAAGCCATTGCTGAATATGAGGCAAACTGTCACCACAGCGATACTAGTGGCATAAACAACGGTACTAACACTTGCATAACATGATTAACTTAGTACAGACAACGTTATCACTAACCTGTAACATTGGACTCCGATGCACAGGATCTCATGGGAGCGCAACTAAAGGATGCTCGTTTAAAGCCTTCTTAAGCTGTCATCCCCACAAATTCCAGGTAACCGAGGGGGCAGTGGGACTGCTCCGCTGGATCGAGAAGCATGAGTCTGTATTCTCTATGGCTGAGTGCTCGGAGGAAAACCGAGTAAAGTTTGCCACCGGAACTTTGGAGGGACCAGCCCTCACCTGGTGGAACACACACGTCCAGAAACTGGGACTGGAAGCTGCTAACTCAATCTCCTGGGAAGAGTTTACCAGAATGCTCCACGAGGAGTATTGTCCTCATGATGAAATCTGAAAGCTGGAGGCAGAATTCTGGGTGCACAAGATGGTGGGTTCTGAGATCGAGCAGTACTGTACTCGATTCCACGAACTATGCAAACTGTGCCCTGCGATTATGACGCCGGAGTACAAGAAGATCGAGCAATTCATTAGTGAGTTTCCCGAACAGATACAAAGCATGGTGACTGCTTCCGATCTTACTACCATCCAGCCATTGATCCGATTGGCCCACAAATTAACTAATCAGGCGGTAGCTCAAGGTAAGCTGCCAAAACGGGGTGAACATCTGAAACCTCAGGAACCCAAGAGAAAGTGGGAGCCCAGCAACAACCTAACCTTTTCTGCCCAACAACCAACCCAGCACCGGCCAACACCTGCCAAGGTCTTCACTGCCACCCAGCCAAACACTCAAGGCAAAGGGGGATATCAGGGCAATAGCCCGAAATGCAACAACTGTAACTACCACCACTTTGGCCCGTGCTAAAGGGTCAAGTGCACCAGCTGTGGCAGAAATGGGCATGTAGCCAAGGAGTGCCGATCAAACCCTAACCCCAACGCCAACCAGAATAACAACAACCAAAACACTCTCAAGGGGTGTTACGAATGTGGTAAACCTGGACACATGCGGAGGGATTGCCAGCAACTGAAAAAGGGTGGAGGAGGCGCAGCCAAAGGATAAGCCTTTGTGATTGGCTCGGGAGAAGCGAAGGATGATCCCAACGTCGTTACCGGTACGTTTCTTTTAAATAATGTCTATGCTAGTATATTATTTGATACCGGTGCCGGTAGGAATTTTATCTCTAGTGATTTTAGTAAACTGCTTAATATGACCCCAACGCCACTAGACTATAAGTACACCGTAGGGTTAGCTGACGGCAAGCTGATCGAGACACAACATATCATCAGAGGATGTGTTTTGATGCTAGAAAATCACGGACTAGAGATCGATCTGATGCCAGTAACTCTCGGGATCTTCGACGTGGTGATTGGAATGGATTGGTTATCTGCTAACCATGCCGAGATCGTATGTAACGAGAAGATCGTACGAATTACGCTGCCAAGTGGAGAGCAGATCTCAATTCAAGGAGAAAGGCGTGGTGTACCCTTAAACATCATGTCCTGCATGAAGGCAAGCAAATACCTGAAGAAGGGGTACATGGCTATCTTGGCCCTTATTACTGAACAACCAAAGAAGGAAAGGAAGATCGAGGACATCACTGTCGTCCGCGACTTTCCTGAAGTCTTTCCTGACGATCTACCTCGACTACCACAGAAGAGACAAGAGGAATTTCAGATAGACCTAACACCAGGAGCTGTACCAATAGCAAAGGCGCTATATCGATTGGCTCCTATTGAGATGCAAGAACTATCTAACCAATTACAAGAGTTGTTAGATAGAGGATTTATTCGACCAAGCTTCTCACCGTGGGGAGCACCGGTCTTGTTCGTGAAGAACAAGGACGGATCATTCCATATGTGCATAGACTACCGGGAACTGAACAAAGTGATGATCAAGAATCGATACCCTTTACCCCGGATTGACGATCTGTTTGACCAACTGCAAGGGTCAAGCTATTACTCCAAGATCGGCTTAAGATCTGGTTACCATCAACTTAGAATTCAAGAGGAATACATACCAAAGACAGCCTTCAGGACACGATACGGACATTACGAGTTTCTGGTCATGCCTTTCGGATTGACCAACGCCCCGGCAGTATTCATGGATCTCATGAATCGGGTGTGCAAACCGTACCTAGATAAATTCGTGATCGTATTTATAGATGATATCCTGATCTACTCCAAGAATCAGGAAGAACATGCCAAACATTTGAGGCTTGTCTTGGAACTGCTGAAGACGGAACAACTATACGCGAAAATTTCCAAATGTGATTTTTGGATTCGTGAAGTCCAGTTTCTTGGGCACGTGGTGAACGAGAAAGGGATACACGTAGACCCAGCCAAGATTGAGGCAATCAAGAACTGGGCAGCACCCAAGACTCCAACTGAGGTGCGACAATTCCTAGGATTGGCCGGGTACTACAGGCGGTTTATCGAGGGGTTCTCAAAGATCGCACAATCATTGACATCCTTTACACACAAAGACAAGAAGTTCGAATGGGGGGAAAAATAGGAAGCTGCTTTCAACTTATTGAAGCAAAAACTATGCACTGCGCCGATCCTATCCCTACCAGATGGATGTGAAGATTTCGTAGTTTATTGCTACACGTCAAAACAAGGACTCGGTAGCGTGTTAATGCAACGCGAGAAAGTTATAGCATACGCGTCCTGACAATTGAAAGTGCACGAGAAGAACTACACAACGCACGATCTGGAGTTAGGAGCCGTGATGTTTGCATTGAAGATCTGGCGACACTATCTGTACGGCACTAAGTGCACTATATTTACGGATCATAAGAGCCTACAACACATCTTCGACCAGAAGGAATTAAACATGAGGCAACACCGATGGGTCGAGCTGATAGGCGATTATGATTGCACAATCAAATACCATCCAGGAAAAGCTAACGCAGTGGCCGACGCGTTAAGCCGGAAAGAAACAACCAAACGCGTACGTGCACTACAACTTACCACCCACTCCAAGCTACATAATCAAATCCGAATCGCACAACAAGAAGCTCTGAAAATGGAAAATCTTACTCTCAAAGCCATGCGGGGTACAGATAAACAACTAAAAGAAAAGGATGATGGAGCTTACTACCTAATGGATCGGATTTGGATTCCACGTTACGGGGGATTGAGAGACGTAGTGATGGATGAAGCTCACAAAAGCCGGTACTCAGTACATCCAGGTTCCGACAAGATGTATCATGATTTGAAGACCACTTACTGGTGGCCTAACATGAAGTCAGAAATCGCGACCTATGTGAGTAAGTGTCTGACTTGCTCCAAAGTAAAGTTCGAATACCGGAAACCATCAGGGTTACTTCAGCAACCAGAAATCCCAGTTTGGAAATGGGAGCCGATTTCCATGGATTTTATCACCAAACTACCAAAGACGGCAAGTGGTTGCGACACCATTTGGGTTATCGTAGACCGACTCACGAAATCTGCACACTTCCTACCAATTAAAGAAACCGATAAATTGGAGAAGCTAACCCGAATCTACTTGAAGGAATTCGTTTCGAGACACGGAGTTCCGATCTCCATCATATCCGATCGAGACAGCAGATTCACGGCACATTTCCGGAAGTCCCTACATAAGGCCCTTGGGACAAGGTTGGATATGAGCACTGCCTATCACCCGCAGACGGATGGGCAAAGTGAACGAACCATTCAAACGCTGGAAGATATGCTTCGAGCTTGTGTGATAGATTTTGGTAACAGCTGGGAGACTCACCTACCTTTGGTGGAGTTTTCATATAATAACAGTTATCACACTAGCATTGGAGCTGCACCTTTTGAAGCACTTTACGGACGTAAGTGCAGATCACCACTCTGTTGGGTGGAAGTTGGTGAAAACCAACTGACTAGACCCGAGCTTGTGCACGAGACGACTGAGAAGATCGTGCACATACGTAACAGAATGGCAGCAGCTCGGGATCGACAGAAAAGCTATGCCGACAAAAGGCGCAAGCCTTTGGAATTCCAGGTGGGAGACCGAGTACTACTTAAAGTCTCGCCTTGGAAGGGAGTGATCCGATTCGGGAAGCGGGGAAATTTAAATCCTCGTTATATCAGACCATTCGAAATCACTAAACGTATAGGCCCTGTGGCCTATGAGCTACAGCTACCGCAGGAATTGAGTGGCGTACATAACGTATCCCACGTATCAAACCTCAAGAAGTGCTTATCGGACGAAACTCTCGCAATTCCTTTAGAGGAAATTCATATTGACGAACAACTTCACTTCGTTGAGGAACCAGTAGAAATTATGGATCGGGAAGTCAAGAAACTAAAGCCCAGTCGCTTACCGATAGTTAAGGTGCGATGGAACTCACGGCACGGACCGGAATACACCTGGGAACGAGAGGACCAGATGAAAAAGAAATACCCTCACTTATTCTTCGAGCAGACTAACACCGGCAACACAAACTGAATTTCGGGACGAAATTCCTATTAACTGAGGGATGATGTGACACCTCACAATTTCCAGGTCAACAATTACCTTATTTTAATAATAATGTGTATTATATTTCATACGTGGCACTAGAATTTTTAATATTTAGTGTGACACGTGGCACAACAGTCTAAACACACCGATAATTCGAAGAATTATCGCAAAACACTCGCACGTGTCTTGAATAACGAACGTTGGTGACTTAGACAAACCATGGACAACTTTCACTACACTTAGGTTCTAGGTGTCACACCCCCAATTTCCCACTCGTGGCGTATGTCCACGTGGATGTGACGTGTCCAGAATCACAGCTCAAGGTCATATAGAACACCTCTATATGCGTTTACAAATTCAAGTTTGACACATACACTTGATAAAATAGTTTGCAGCGGAAATAAAGTAGTATTGCAGCGGAATAAATAAGTCATAACATGCAGCGGAAAGTGATTGTTTACACAGCGGAAATTGTAAGTAGTTTATTACAACAACGTTTTAAATAAGATAAAGTCAAATTGTTTTCAAAAGACACGAAAACAAATGCATGTGGGGCCCTATGCTCATGTCCCCTATGTGCTTTCCTGCTCCACGAGCCTGTCATGCTAGTTACCTGAGAATACAAGTTTAAAAACAAGTGTCAACACGATGGTTGGTGAGTTCACAGGTTTTGATATACATATAGTAATAAAAGTGTGTCATGCTGTTTATCAATGTTAGTACCGAGCCCTAGGCCCAAAGTGTCAGTGCGTCACTACCGAACTAGACTTGTTTGCTCTTGCCTCCGCTATGCCTCGTATACATAGCAAGTTAGGTCAGAATTTGCACGGGTTATGACACTCAGTCAACATGGTGCCCCGTGGGGTTAGTCATTCCCTAATGGATCCATCCAAATCTACCACGTTGTTTGTACATTAACGGTAAGACTTTGTGAGGGCTTGTAACGAGTTCAACACTTAATGTTTGTCCAATAAACCAGCATACACAAAAATGTTTGTAAAAGCAATAATGTTTGACTCGATGCAACTAGTATTCTCCCCCTATTTAAAAGCGTTTGAAAAGAGTAAAGAGGGGCCGTAAACTCACCTTAGTGAAACGAATGTATGTAAGCGTAAGCTCCCGAGTTGTCGTGTAGCACGTCGGTCACCGGCAACCTATATCGTAGATCGTACGTGAGTTCGTGTAAGTGACCGTGCTAATGTTAGTGCTCGTGTTTGTGTCCAACAACCCTTGGTTGTTCATGTTTGTCCGTGTCGGTCCACAATGACCGTGTTTGCTCGTGTTGGTCCACATTGACCGTGTTTGACCATGTTTGACCGAAGTTGACCGTGTTTGACCAAAGTTGACCGTGTTTGACCAAAGTTGACCGTGTCAAGTCAACGACCCGTTGGTGAACCGTGTGACGGTTTGTGACTCGTGTAGCAATCGTGTAAGTGTTTGTCGTGTGCAAAACGCGTAGGTTGCGTTTATGGACAACTTACTATTTATAGTAAGTTTCCATTTTTAGAAAGTTCACAAAGCATGACGGTTTTATAGTTCTAGCATGTTCAATAGTCATACGGGGTCATGTTAACACATAGCACGTCATCATACGGTTTCACATAAGTCATTTAGAACATGTTAGTGCACAAAAGTTTCCTAAAATGGAAAGTTTCCATTTTTAGCATACGTGACATCGGAAACCATCTAACTTAGCATCTAAACATCATATTATAACATAATAAATCATTTAGCATGCTCAAGTCATTCAACATATTCCTAAGTCGGTTTTTGTAACCATAAAGTTACTAAAAATAGTAACTTTGTGGTTTTTGCATAAAAATGACCATTTAACATTTCCAAGCAATTTTTCATACCATCATTCATCATGATATGCTATTTACTATCATCTAATCATGTCAACATAGTCTAAATCATCATCCATCAATATTTTTACTTAAAAAGTTACTAAATATAGTAACAATGTTGAAATTGACCATAATAACATCAAGATCATATTCTTAGGTTTCTAATCATCATAATATCATCCAAATAGCAATTTCACATACATGCATGTTCATCAAATACACTAAATCATCAACTTGCAATTAAAAAGTTACTATAAATGGAAAGATTCATAAAAATCATAGTTTTAATCATTCTAAGCAAATCTAACCATGGGTAATCCTTCTAACATCATCAATAAACATATCCATATACTCAAGATCATTCCAATACTCATGGATCGTACATGCATGGTGATATTTCAACGATCCAAGACCAAATAACACACTTTAATGACTCACATCATCATAGATCGTCATGAAATACATTCTAATCACTCTAGATCATCATTAAACACTTTAAAATCAACAAACCCAGATCATAATCTCGTGCATGTGATGAGTGTGTGCTTGCATGTGGGTTTTACCCATTGCATGTGAGATTGTGAGTGTTTTTAAGCTACATGGAAAGTGGGGCTACCTTCTAGAGCTTCTTGATCACCAAGATGATGAAGAATCAGTAGTTTAAAGAGGTTGAGAAGGTCTGGAGTCGTGCTTCACAACTGGTTCAAGCTCTAGTCGTTCTTCTTCCTTGGTTCAAGCCTCCAAATCTTCACTTCCAAGCTCTCAAGGTGTAACAATGGCTTCAATGGTGTCTAGTAGATGAAGAAGATGGAAACCAGAGGTTTTGGGAAGGCAAATACGAGCTGGTTGCGTCTGGGACTGATTGTAATGAGTGAGTAGGAGAAATGATGGTTTTTGGAAGTTTAAAAAAGAGATTTTTGCGAATCTGGCGCCCCAGGCGTAACGCCTGGCGTGGGCGAACATCGTCTGTCGTTACGCGCGGATGCAACCGGATGAGGCGCCCATTTTTCACCCGCGCGCATCGCCTGTCGTGGGTGTGTCGGGTCAGGCGTACCGCCTGGCCTGAATTTCAAGCCCAATAAGCTTGTTTTGTTGTTCTGGCCCGATCTTGCCCGTTTCTCGATCATAGAACGTCGTTCGAGCGTCGTTTGGACTCTATTGATCAATTATTAGTCATAATTGACTTGTGACAGTGTTTCGTGAAGTTTCGAGTGTTGTGCTACACAATGTGTTAGACGTTCACCAACGTTCGTGTGTTTTGACACGTGTGTGTTGTTCGTCGATAATTCCACGAATTATCTTGTCAGGTGTCAGTGTTCGTACTGTCGTGCCACGTGTCACACTAAATTAATCTAATTCTAGTGCCACGTGTATATAATGCATTTAAATAAACATTTAAATAAATAAGATGCTGACCTGGAAATTACGGGGTGTCACATCCTCCCCATGTTAGAAAGAATTTCGTCCCGAAATTCAACTCGTGTTGCTAGTATTTGTCTGTTCCGCGAACAGGTGTGGGTACTTTTGTTTCATCTGGTCCTCACGTTCCCACGTGAATTCCGGTCCTCGTCGCGAATTCCATCGTACTTTTACAATCGGGATTTTACTGAGTTTGAGCTTCTTGGTTTCCCGGTCCATAATCTCTACTGGTTCCTCAACGAAATTCAATTGTTCGTCGATTTGTATTTCCTCGAGAGGAATAACAAGTGTTTCATCTGATAGGCACTTCTTGAGGTTCGAGATGTGGAATACGTTGTGTACGCTGCTCAGTTCAACTGGCAGGTTTAGTTCGTAGGCTACAGGGCCTATTCGCTTTGTAATCTCGAAAGGTCCGATGTAACGAGGGTTCAACTTTCCTCGTTTGCCAAACCGAATGACACCTTTCCAGGGCGAGACCTTGAGTAACACTCTGTCTCCCACTTGGAATTCCAACGGTTTGCGTCGTTTGTCAGCATAGCTTTTCTGTCTGTCCCGAGCTGCTACCATTCGTTTGCGTATTTGCACGATCTTCTCAGTTGTCTCGTGCACCAGTTCTGGACCATCTCGTGCACCAGTTCTGGACCAGTCAGTTGGCTGTCTCCAACTTCCGCCCAGCAGATGGGTGATCGACACTTACGTCCGTAAAGTGCCTCGAATGGTGCAGCTTGAATGCTAGTGTGGTAGCTATTGTTATAGGAGAACTCAACTAATGGTAGATGAGATTCCCAGCTACTACCAAAGTCAATGACACATGCCCGGAGCATGTCTTCCAGTGTCTGTATCGTTCGCTCACTTTGCCCGTCCGTCTGCGGGTGGTAAGCAGTACTCATGTCCAATCTCGTGCCCAAAGCCTTATGCAAGGACTTCCAGAAATGCGACGTGAATCGACTGTCGCGATCAGATATGATGGAGATTGGCACTCCATGTCGAGTGACCACTTCCTTCAAATAAATCCGAGTGAGTTTGTCTAGCTTGTCAGTCTCTTTAATGGGTAGGAAATGAGCAGACTTCGTCAGTCGGTCTACGATAACCCAGATGGTATCGCAACCACTTGCCGTCTTAGGCAGTTTAGTTATGAAGTCCATGGAAATTTGCTCCCATTTCCACATTGGTAATTCCGGTTGTTGAAGTAACCCTGATGGCTTCTGGTACTCAACTTTGACTTTTGAGCACGTTAGGCATTTACTCACGTATGCTGCTATCTCAGCTTTCATGTTTGGCCACCAATAGGTTGTCTTCAAATCGTGATACATCTTATCAGAGCCTGGGTGTACGGAATACCGGCTCTTGTGAGCTTCATCCATCACTACTTCTCTCAATCCTCCGTAGCGTGGAATCCAGATTCGATCCATTAAGTAGTAAGCTCCGTCGTCTTTTGCCTTTATTTGCTTATCCATGCCACGCATGGCTTCAAGAGTGAGGTTTTCAGTTTTCAGAGCTTCCTGTTGTGCTATCCGAATTTGATTCGGCAGTTCGGAATGGATCGTAAGTTGTAGTGCGCGCACGCGTTTTGTTGTTTCTTTTCGGCTCAACGCGTCGGCCACTACGTTGGCTTTACCGGGATGATACTTGATGGCGCAATCATAATCACCTATGAGTTCAACCCATCTTCGTTGTCTCATGTTCAACTCTTTCTGGTCGAAGATGTGTTGTAGGCTCTTATGATCGGTAAAGATTGTACATTTCGTGCCGTACAAGTAGTGTCGCCAGATCTTCAAGGCAAACACCACGGCTCCCAACTCAAGGTCATGAGTCGTGTAGTTCTTCTCATGCACCTTCAGTTGACGTGAAGCGTATGCTATCACTTTCTCGCGTTGCATCAGCACGCAACCGAGTCCTTGTTTCGAAGCGTCGCAATACACCACGAAGTCTTCACATCCTTCCGGTAGGGATAGGATGGGTGCAGTGCATAGTTTCTGTTTTAACAAGTTAAAGCAGCTTCTTGTTTGTCTCCCCAATCGAACTTTTTGTCTTTATGGGTCAGGGACGTCAATGATTGGGCAATCTTCGAGAATCCTTCAATGAATCTCCGGTAGTACCCGGCCAGTCCAAGGAATTGCCGCACCTCAGTTGGAGTCTTGGGTGCTTCCCAGTTCTTAATGGCTTCGATCTTAGCTGGGTCTACGTGAATTCCCTGCTCATTAACCACGTGTCCAAGGAATTGGACTTCGCGAATCCAAAAGTCGCATTTTGAAAATTTCGCGTACAGTTGCTCTTTCTTCAGTAGTTCCAAGACTAACCTTAGATGTTCGGCATGCTCCTCCCGATCCTTTGAATAAATCAGGATGTCGTCGATGAACACTATCACGAATTTGTCCAGGTAAGGTTTACACACTCTATTCATGAGATCCATGAATACGGCTGGTGCGTTGGTCAGTCCAAAGGGCATAACCAAGAATTCGTAGTGTCCGTATCGGGTTCTAAAGGCAGTCTTAGGGATATCGTTTTCCTGTATCCTTAGTTGGTGGTAACCCGATCTTAAATCGATCTTCGAATAGTAGCTTGACCCTTGCAACTGGTCAAACAGATCGTCTATTCGTGGTAAGGGATATCGATTCTTGATCGTCACCTTGTTCAGCTCTCTGTAGTCGATACACATACGGAATGATCCGTCTTTCTTCTTTACGAACAAGACCGGTGCTCCCCAAGGTGAGAAGCTTGGTCTGATGAATCCCTTGTCTAACAGCTCTTGTAACTGGTTAGACAGTTCCTGCATCTCCGTTGGTGCTAGTCGGTATGGAGCTTTGGCAATCGGTGCTGCTCCAGGTGTAAGGTCTATCTGAAACTCGACTTGTCGTTTCGGAGGTAGTCCAGGTAGATCCTCGGGAAACACTTCGGGAAAATCGCAGACTACGGCGATGTCCTCAATCTTCCTCTCCTTCTTTGGTTGTTCTGCGATGAGGGCTAGTATGGCAGTGTATCCCTTTTGCAGGTACTTGTTCGCCTTCATGCATGACATGATGTTCAGAGGTACTCCCCGTCTTTCCCCCTGAATCGAGATCTGTTCTCCGTTCTGCAACGTCACTCGTACGATCTTCTCGTTGCATACGATCTCGGCCTGGTTAGTGGATAACCAATCCATTCCTACGACTACATCAAAGCTTCCGAGAGTCACCGGCATCAAATCGATTTCGAGTTCGTGATTCGCCAAAACCATGACGCATCCTCGGAAGATGTGTTGTGTTTCAATCAGTTTGCCGTCAGCTAACTCTACAGTATACTTGTAGTCTAGTGGCGTTGGGGTAATATCTAGTAATTTGCTAAACTCACTAGATATAAAGCTCCTATCGGCACCGGTATCAAATAATATGCTAGCATAGACATTATTTAAAAGAAACGTACCGGTTACGATGTTTGGGTCATCCTTGGCTTCTCCCGAGCCAATCACAAATGCTCTCCCTTGGCCGCTCCTCCTCCGGCCTTCTTCAATTGAGGGCAATCCCTCCTCATGTGGCCTGGTTTTCCACATTCATAACACCCTCTGGAGGTGTTCTGGTTGTTGTTCTGGTTGTGGTTGGGGTTGCTGTTGTTGGTTGGAAATTTGATCTGCAATCTTTGGCCATGTGGCCATGTCGTCCACACTTCAAGCAACGATATCGTTCGCATTGCCCGAGGTGGTGGTATGAACATCGGTTACACAAGGGGTATTTCCCTTGGTACACACCCTTCCCCTTGTCGTCGGGTTGGGTGGCAGTAAAGGCTCTGGCTGGTGCAGATCTTTGTTGTTGTTGAGGTTGATGAGATTGGTGGTGGCTGGGTTCCCACTTCCTCTTCTGGCTTTCTTGAGGCTTCAGATGTTCGCCTCGTTTGGGTAGCTTGCCTGTGCTACCGCTTGGTCGGTTAGTTTGTGGGCCAGCCTGATCAGAGGTTGGATAGTGGTGAGGTCAGACGCAGTCACCATGCTCTGAATTTGTTCGGGCAGCCCACTGATGAACTGCTCGATTTTCTTGTACTCCGGCGTCACCATAGCCGGACATAGCTTACACAGCTCATGGAATCGAGTACAGTATTGCTCGATCTCAGAGCCCACCATCTTCAGTACCCAGAACTCAGCCTCTAGCTTTCTGATCTCATCACGAGGACAGTATTCCTCTTGCAGTAGTCGGGTGAAATCAGCCCATGGCATGGAGTTGGCACCGTCCAACCCCAGGGTTTGTACATGGGTATTCCACCATGTGAGTGCTGGTCCTTCCAGTGTACCAGTTGCGAACTTCACCCGGTTCTCTTCAGTACATTCGCACATGGCGAATACAGACTCCACTTTCTCCACCCAGCGGAGCATTCCCACGGCTCCCTCAGTCCCCTTGAATTTGTGTGGGTGGCAGTTCAGGAAGGATTTAAAAGAACATCCTTTGTTGTTGTTGCCTTGTGATCCTGTCAGTCAGAAACCAATGTCGTAGGTCAGAGCGTGTTAGCTATACTATGTTAGTCATGTTAGGCGAGGGTTAGTACCGTTGTTCGAGCCACTGGTTTCACTAGCAAGGCGGTGTGCCTCGTGCTCTGCCAGTATCTTGTTAACCCGTCTGTCAACCATCATCTTAATGACGGCTGCGTCCAGTGTTCGTCTAGGAGGGCGTGCATGTGGTCCTCTTCCCGCCATAGATATTTTCTATACGGAAGGGATAGAATGTTAGTAAGTCAGAATGTTAGTCAGATGTTGTGTCGGAAGTCAGATCATATGTCATGTTAGTTGTCAAGTCAAAGCAATCATGGTCAATATGTAATAAGTAAGACAAAACATAATTCTCATTAATAATAAGCTTGAAGTACAATAATTTCAAAAGGAAATACATAATAAGTTCTTCGAGCACATCCCGCTCGTCTAGGCCAAAATAAGAAAGTACAAAATACAATAGTCCTCTAGTCCGAATCCATAGAGACATGTGAAATATCGCTAGCAGCGTCTCCGTCATCATCATCCTCCTCCGGATCCTCATTAGGATCCTCATCAAGGTCCTCATCTTCGAGGTCCTCGGCCTCGAATTCAGGACCATCCTCCTGAGGTGGCTCCTCAATAAACTGTGCAGCCCATGCATTAAGCATGGCATCACTGGCCTGCACCATGGCCTGAGTCTCGGTGATATCCGTCCGATTCTCGGTTATACGCACGTCGTGTTCCTGCACGACATCGACGACCTGTCCATGCTCGGTCAGTAGTTGGGACATTTGGAGTCGTAGGGCCTCCATCTGGGCTTCCAGTCTGTTGTTGCGCTCCTCCAGTCTCTCGTTCTGCCTCTCCAATCGATCGCTCTTCTCGCGAAGAACTCGGACCTCGTCTGTTAGCTCCCTACCCCTCCAGACTTCCCGTCGTGTGCAAGCAACATGTGCCGCGAAGGCCTGCTCCATCGGCACTCCGAACGGTGGTAGTCGGTGTCCTGGAGTGGTGTCGCCGGGATATCGATATGGAGGTACTCTCTCCTCGACGATCCAACTCTGGAGTATGGTGGGAAGCCATCCCCAATATCTGGCCCGTGCTGCGTCCCTTGCCCGCCGGTCCATCTCGGCGTCAACCTGTGATACTATATCGTGGACCCGGCGTCGGCTCTCTGCGGCCATGTCATCAGTGGTCGGGTGTCGGTCTGCGTTCCTGCCGGTACTGTCATTGTTGGCCATCCTGTAAGTTTTAAGTTAGTAAGCAATAGTTCAATATAAGCAAAAACATCATCAATGTGCAAGTTCTACGTGTAGTGTCTAAAGTTGAGCAATGGCTATAGTCTAAGCTTACTATATGCAAACCTAGTTCTCTATAACCAAGGCTCTGATACCAGTCTGTCACACCCCCAATTTCCCACTCGTGGCGTATGTCCACGTGGATGTGACGTGTCCAGAATCACAGCTCAAGGTCATATAGAACACCTCTATATGCGTTTACAAATCCAAGTTTGACACATACACTTGATAAAATAGTTTGCAGCGGAAATAAAGTAGTATTGCAGCGGAATAAATAAGTCATAACATGCAGCGGAAAATGATTGTTTACACAGCGGAAATTGTAAGTAGTTTATTACAACAACGTTTTAAATAAGATAAAGTCAAATTGTTTTCAAAAGACACGAAAACAAATGCATGTGGGGCCCTATGCTCATGTCCCCTATGTGCTTTCCTGCTCCACGAGCCTGTCATGCTAGTTACCTGAGAATACAAGTTTAAAAAAAGTGTCAACACAATGGTTGGTGAGTTCACAGGTTTTGATATACATATAGTAATAAAAGTGTGTCATGCTGTTTATCAATGTTAGTACCGAGCCCTAGGCCCAAAGTGTCAGTGCGTCACTACCGAACTAGACTTGTTTGCTCTTGCCTCCGCTATGCCTCGTATACATAGCAAGTTAGGTCAGAATTTGCACGGGTTATGACACTCAGTCAACATGGTGCCCCGTGGGGTTAGTCATTCCCTAATGGATCCATCCAAATCTACCACGTTGTTTGTACATTAACGGTAAGACTTTGTGAGGGCTTGTAACGAGTTCAACACTTAATGTTTGTCCAATAAACCAGCATACACAAAAATGTTTGTAAAAGCAATAATGTTTGACTCGATGCAACTAGTATTCTCCCCCTATTTAAAAGCGTTTGAAAAGAGTAAAGAGGGGCCGTAAACTCACCTTAGTGAAACGAATGTATGTAAGCGTAAGCTCCCGAGTTGTCGTGTAGCACGTCGGTCACCGGCAACCTATATCGTAGATCGTACGTGAGTTCGTGTAAGTGACCGTGCTAATGTTAGTGCTCGTGTTTGTGTCCAACAACCCTTGGTTGTTCATGTTTGTCCGTGTCGGTCCACAATGACCGTGTTTGCTCGTGTTGGTCCACATTGACCGTGTTTGACCATGTTTGACCGAAGTTGACCGTGTTTGACCAAAGTTGACCGTGTTTGACCAAAGTTGACCGTGTCAAGTCAACGACCCGTTGGTGAACCGTGTGACGGTTTGTGACTCGTGTAGCAATCGTGTAAGTGTTTGTCGTGTGCAAAACGCGTAGGTTGCGTTTATGGACAACTTACTATTTATAGTAAGTTTCCATTTTTAGAAAGTTCACAAAGCATGACGGTTTTATAGTTCTAGCATGTTCAATAGTCCTACGGGGTCATGTTAACACATAGCACGTCATCATACGGTTTCACATAAGTCATTTAGAACATGTTAGTGCACAAAAGTTTCCTAAAATGGAAAGTTTCCATTTTTAGCATACGTGACATCGGAAACCATCTAACTTAGCATCTAAACATCATATTATAACATAATAAATCATTTAGCATGCTCAAGTCATTCAACATATTCCTAAGTCGGTTTTTGTAACCATAAAGTTACTAAAAATAGTAACTTTGTGGTTTTTGCATAAAAATGACCATTTAACATTTCCAAGCAATTTTTCATACCATCATTCATCATGATATGCTATTTACTATCATCTAATCATGTCAACATAGTCTAAATCATCATCCATCAATATTTTTACTTAAAAAGTTACTAAATATAGTAACAATGTTGAAATTGACCAAAATAACATCAAGATCATATTCTTAGGTTTCTAATCATCATAATATCATCCAAATAGCAATTTCACATACATGCATGTTCATCAAATACACTAAATCATCAACTTGCAATTAAAAAGTTACTATAAATGGAAAGATTCATAAAAATTATAGTTTTAATCATTCTAAGCAAATCTAACCATGGGTAATCCTTCTAACATCATCAATAAACATATCCATATACTCAAGATCATTCCAATACTCATGGATCGTACATGCATGGTGATATTTCAACGATCCAAGACCAAATAACACACTTTAATGACTCACATCATCATAGATCGTCATGAAATACATTCTAATCACTCTAGATCATCATTAAACACTTTAAAATCAACAAACCCAGATCATAATCTCGTGCATGTGATGAGTGTGTGCTTGCATGTGGGTTTTACCCATTGCATGTGAGATTGTGAGTGTTTTTAAGCTACATGGAAAGTGGGGCTACCTTCTAGAGCTTCTTGATCACCAAGATGATGAAGAATCAGTAGTTTAAAGAGGTTGAGAAGGTCTGGAGTCGTGCTTCACAACTGGTTCAAGCTCTAGTCGTTCTTCTTCCTTGGTTCAAGCCTCCAAATCTTCACTTCCAAGCTCTCAAGGTGTAACAATGGCTTCAATGGTGTCTAGTAGATGAAGAAGATGGAAACCAGAGGTTTTGGGAAGGCAAATACGAGCTGGTTGCGTCTGGGACTGATTGTAATGAGTGAGTAGGAGAAATGATGGTTTTTGGAAGTTTAAAAAGAGATTTTTGCGAATCTGGCGCCCCAGGCGTAACGCCTGGCGTGGGCGAACATCGTCTGTCGTTACGCGCGGATGCAACCGGATGAGGCGCCCATTTTTCACCCGCGCGCATCGCCTGTCGTGGGTGTGTCGGGTCAGGCGTACCGCCTGGCCTGAATTTCAAGCCCAATAAGCTTGTTTTGTTGTTCTGGCCCGATCTTGCCCGTTTCTCGATCATAGAACGTCGTTCGAGCGTCGTTTGGACTCTATTGATCAATTATTAGTCATAATTGACTTGTGACAGTGTTTCGTGAAGTTTCGAGTGTTGTGCTACACAATGTGTTAGACGTTCACCAACGTTCGTGTGTTTTGACACGTGTGTGTTGTTCGTCGATAATTCCACGAATTATCTTGTCAGGTGTCAGTGTTCGTACTGTCGTGCCACGTGTCACACTAAATTAATCTAATTCTAGTGCCACGTGTATATAATGCATTTAAATAAACATTTAAATAAATAAGATGCTGACCTGGAAATTACGGGGTGTCACACTAGGAAACCTAGAATAGGTAGAACAATGCTTATGTGTCGAGAAACAACAATCGTAACCGGGAAATTCGCAAAAATCGGTTCAGAACAATGAAATTGGGCTTTTTGGGCTCAACTGGGACCCATCGCGGTACGCGATGGGCACCCAAACGAAGTTGTTAAACGCGAACACGGTCCTGTGAGACCCACATGTATGTAAACACAAACTTATAACACCTCTGTGATATAGGTAACTGCTAGCCGGCGAGCTACTCCGTTCACGTACGAAGGCTCTATTCAAACTCAGGTGAGTTTACAGCCCCACTTTTACTCTTTAACTGTTTTGCTAAACTATTAGGGTGAGATTACTATGCAACTGTTTTAGATGTATGACTGGTATGTTGTAAAACCATTTTCGAGTGTAACTATTATCGCATTAAGTCCTCACGTATCTGTACCGTTAGTTGTATGACAAACGAGTCGTTTTTACGTAGTACTACTGAGTTTGACTAGCCCCTCTCAGCACCAATGTTGACTGGAGGTCATAACGAGTGTAATATCAATGTTGATCTCGGGTTCAGCGATGAAAAGTAAACGAAGTCTTTCCTTCCGAAATCCATTCCTGAAGTCACGTCTTTCAGTACTGGGACTGAAGTCAAGTACTTTCGAGTTGCTCTTTGCCCAAAGCCCTCTTTCCGACTTAGAAAGACCAATTCGCTCTCCTGTCTTTGCCCATTGATAGATATGCCTGAAGAAGTGCAAGATCCATGACCTCGAGGAGGCAAACGGAAACAATCAAGTTTCGGTAAGATGAACTGACACACTCACGGATAGTGGATCCAACAATGAAACTTAACATACCCAGTATATGTCTGTTTACTAATTTACTGTCTGTCTAAACCTGTGAACTCACCAACTTTTTAGTTGACACTTTTCGCATGTTTTCTCAGGTAACTAATGGAGTACATGCTAGGACACACAGGGGGAATACAAGAAGAGTCGCATGCATTAGACTCTAGTCCTAGGCTTGTGTTGATATGTTTCTGTTAAAAACAATTTAAAAAATGTAGTGTCTGATACACTTTAATTTCCGCTGCTACAATTTACTTTCCCGCTGTTTAAGATTTCAACTTTTCCGCTGTTTTATTATGAAAACTTGTATTACTTTACAAAACTGTATGTGTGTAACTCATATAGAGTCGTTCTATATGACGATGAGCTGTGATCCTGGCCACGTCACACCCGCGCGGTCTGACACCGCACGTGGGAATTTGGGGGTGTGACAGTTCTCCTCTGAGCACTCAGACATTGAGAACACCTGCTTTAGCTTCTCGATCCAGCGGGGCAGTCCCACTGCTCCTTCAATACCTTTGAAGTTATGAGGATGACAACTTAGAAAAGCCTTGAACGAGCACCCCTTAGTCGTGCTCCCATGGAATCCTGTGCATCGGGATTCAATGTTACGTGTTAGTGTCAACGTTGTCTATACTAAGTTAGTTGGGTTAGGCTGGTGTTAGTACCGTTATTGGTTCCACTAGTCTCACTGTGTTGACGGGTTGCCTCATACTCAGAAATTGCTTTGTGGACCCGACAGTCAACCATCATCTTGATAGTTGCCGCGCCGATCTTTCGCTTGGGGTGGCGGACATACGTTCCCTTTCCAGACATAGTCGAATTCCATACGGAAGGGATAGAGTGTTAGTCATCATGTGTTAGAGTGTTAGTTAGGAGTTATGTTAGATGTCAGGTTAATAGTAGTCATAATAATGATATAAACAAACAAAAGTAAAACATCGTTTCATTAATGATAATGGATTTTCAGTACAATGATTTTCAAAACAGAAGTACAACTATCATTGTTCATATGAGTACATCCTGCTCATCTAGGAATACAAAAAGTGAAATAACTGAAATAGGAAAACCTATCTAATGCGATGCAACCGTGGAGTGTGAATATCCACTGTCTGCAGGACCGTCGTCCTGGTCCTCCTCGGGATCTTCATCGAGATCCTCGTCAAAATCTCCCTCCTCAAGGTCCTCGACCTCGAACTGGGGTCCCTGGTCTGGCTCCTGCTCCGGCTCCACGATCAGCTGTTCAGCCCAAGCGTTCTGAAGTGCCGCCTGGTTCTCTCCTGCAACATCCTCTACCATGACCAGCCGCTCGCCATGGTCCTGAACCACAGCAGCGACTTCCCCTTGTCGCTCTTCTAACTGCGCTGTCCGGTTCCAGAGCGCCGCTATCTCATCCAACACCTGCTCCCGCAGATGGTCCAGCTGTTGTCACACCCCCAATTTTCAACTAACGGAATCATACCGTTTGGGAACGTGACAAACCAGGATCTCAGATCATTAGACATAACGAAGACCTCTATATGAATTTTCAAAACATACTTTGGTCTAAATATCAAAGTTTTCAAAGTTTGCGGAAGCGTTTTAAAACAATAACAAACATAACATGTAAATTACAAAACCAAAATCCCAAATGATCAATTCAAACAATAGAAATGTAAAAACATGCATGCGACTCGATCTCCTAGTCCATGCCTGCTTTCTTGTGCACCTTAGCGTCCTGAGAAAACATGTAAATCAAGTCAACACAAAGGTTGGTGCATTACACAGGTTTTGGCATTCACAATTGTTTGAAACAACTGTTTGAATATAAGTTTGCAGATAACATAATCACACATTGCATAGTCATGATAGCTAGTCATATATACTATTTACATAAGTGGTCGACACCGAAGCTGACTAGTGCATGCTATCGCATGTTTTGCCTTGCCACTATTGTCTAGCACAAACAATAGTAATGAATGTTTGGTCAGTCAAACACCTACGTAGATCTCATCTACCAAGTGAGGTTTGTCAAACCTAATAGATCTATTTCCAACTACCACGCTTTGCGCTACGGCAAACTAAACGGTTCGAAGTGTAAGGACTTTTAAATGCTATGTTGTCACATAATGTAAACAGCTAACTCATGCAAGTGATATGTATCTAAAAGGGTTTTTTGCACATGTTTTCTCCACCAAAACAGTTTAAAATAAGAAAGGGGCCGTGTACGCACCTTTGATTGTTGCAGAATGATCAAATACGTGAACTCGCGTAGATAATCCTCTTACGAAGGATCTGTATTTAAACAATAACGTAGTGTAATTCGGAAAGTCGTTTTGTGCATGAAATCACATACGTGTCAACACACGTATGTTAGATAATTAGAATCGTGCATCTAAAAGTACGCGTGCTTTTAGAATCGTTTAAGTAAAATCATATAACCATATATGATTTCATAACGTAATTATACACGATTACGTTTTCGGAGCAAAATATAAATTTTATCGTTTCATGTTGTTCGGGATTCAAATCTGGTTCCAACGCAACTGGAACGAATCGAATCGGAGTTATAACGAAAAAGATATGGGCAAAATACTAAAAAATGACCTTAAAATCCTAAAAACTGTTGGAGCCGGGTTCGAACCCGTTACCTCCAACACTAAACACACACCATCTACCATGTCAACCCATCAAACAATTGCAAACAGATGGCCCGATTAATTCTTTTAAACCCAACCCAACCGGTTCCCTTGAATTCCCTTTGACCGACCCAACTAGCATCCAATTGGACCTCGGTTCGAACCCGATCGAACTCAAAACCATGGGGGTTATGTTCCTGGGATCCAACCGACCCTGCATGTGGTTTTAATTTGAAAATGAACCACTATAACTCGATTAATCGGTTATATACATGTTCGAACTCCAACCCATCAATTTCTAATCAAAATCGATCGAATTGATGATCACTTGATCTTTAATTCATAGGGTTTTCATCAATTCCATAATTTCGGAACCTTCTGTAGTCAATAATTTAAAAATCAAATTTGATTTCTTCTAAAACCCCAAACCCGATTGTTTGTCAAGAACACTAAACTTAAAATCGTTAAATTCTTAATTCTATGATGAAATTAGCATAGCATTAACATTACTCGGGATCTTCTGAATCTCTCTAAGTGTTTTGATTTGATTATAAAATACTTCTAAACAGAAATCCCCAAAATCGTTTTGTCCTAGAACCCTAGAATTCGAAAACCTTAAATTCGTGATTGTTATATCAAATCAACATATGGTTCTCCTTTATACAAGCATTTCAAAACTTTCTGTGTGGATTAATTTCATTCTTAAACTCGATTTAACCTAAACCCCCAAATCGTTAATACGAAGAACCCTAGAATTCAAATTTCATCAAAACGATGTTATCATCAGAAATTGGCTTATGATTTTGCTTAATCGGGAACTTTAGGTTGTGTAGAAGTGATAACTTACTTGATTTGATGCCGAATAGATGTAGTTCGACTATATACTTGAGGTTCGGCCTACTTCCGATCGAGTTCTTCACTCTGCAACCTCTGGACTGAAATTGTGGTATGTAGAAAGTTCTAATGATGCCGACTAGTGTATTTGAAGTTTCAATTTTACGTATTAAAACCGAATTGTGAGATTTTGATAATGGGTTATAACGGTTTCGACTTTTAGCCTACTAATCGTGTTTAATTCGAAGTTGTTGGGTCCTATAACGCATGATTGCTGTTAAGGATCATTAGTATACATAATTGGGAAGTTTAATTCGATCCATTACTACTGTTTCAATTGAATTTCGAATTCAATTGCTAGTTTGGCCGAAATTTGACTTATAAAAGTCAAAATTTGATAATTTAATCCTTTACAAGTTAAAACTTCATAACTTAAATGTTTTAGGATTTATTTTGATTAATTCCGATCCCTTAGATTTGATATTATTTGATTTCGCGCAATAATATCACATTTCGGTTAACAAAGTTGAACCAAAAATTCTGAATTGTCACTAATTGGCCAATTGGAATATTATTGGGCTAGATTAACCCAATTGGGCCTCATAAATACAATTGGGCCTACCTTGGGCCTCCTTGGGCCTACCTTGGCCTCATTGGGCCTACCTTGGCCTCATTGGGCCTACCTTGGCCTCATTGGGCCTACCTTGACCTCATTTTTGTGATTTCGTTATTTTCAGTTAACGAGGTTAATTCGAAAATACCGGATTGTCACATCATCCCTTTGTTGAAAGAATTTTCGTCCCAAAAATTAGTAAATGTTAGAAGTAGTTAGGAAACTACTTACGAGTTTAAATCGTACGTGTTAGTGTGGTTTGATCATTCCGTGTGCTTGTGTGTATTCACACACAAAATCTAATGCTTGCAACATCACAACTAAATGTGATCGTTCAATGTGACTGTTTGTGTGTACACTAGTTAGTTCACCTAACTGTGACTGTTTGCGTTTGATCATACTGTGTTGTGTAACCTCACACATAGTGAGTGTCTGTAACTGTTTGTACTATGCAACCCCGCACATAGCAAAATGTGTGTAGCTAATCATGCATGTAATACCATAACATGTAACATATGAAATGTAGCACATAAACTGTATAGAATGTAAATGTATAGAATGTAATGTAGCACAAATGTTTGTAACAAAACCAATTGAATAAAGTGTTTGTGCTTACAGTTTGAAATTTGCAGTGTTGATGTGTGAAACATCACGTCATCCCCTTGTTGAAGGAAATTTCGTCCCGAAATTTAACGTGCGTTCTCAGTATTTGTTACTGTTGTTTTGAACAGATGAGGATACTTCTTCATCATTTGATCTTCTCGTTCCCATGTGAATTCAGGACCACGTCTTGAATTCCACCGAACATTGACTATCGGAATCTTGCTTTGCTTAAGTTGTTTGACCTCTCGGTCCATGATTTCTGCTGGTTCTTCAATGAATCGTAACTGTTCATCCACTTGTATTTCTTCCAATGGTACAATCAATGTCTCATCAGAAAGACATTTCTTTAAGTTCGATACATGAAAGACATCATGAACTCCACTGAGTTCATCCGGTAGTTTGAGTTGATACGCAACCGGACCAATCCTTTTCAGGATCTCAAAAGGTCCTACGTAACGTGGACTAAGCTTCCCGCGCTTGCCAAATCGTATCACACCTTTCCAAGGTGATACTTTTAGAAGAACTCGGTCTCCTACTTGAAATTCCAACGGTTTACGACGTTTGTCAGCATAACTCTTTTATCGATCTCGGGCCGCTGCCATACGGTTCCGGATTTGAACTATCTTCTCTGTTGTCTCGTGCACTAATTCAGGACCTGTTATTTGACTGTCACCAATTTCAGCCCAGCAAACTGGTGAACGACATTTGCGACCATACAAAGCTTCAAACGGTGCTGCTTGAATACTTGTATGATAACTATTGTTGTAAGAGAATTCCACTAACGACAAATGGTTTTCCCAGCTATCCCCAAAGTCAATTACACAAGCTCGTAACATATCCTCGAGCGTTTGAATCGTATGTTCACTTTGACCGTCGGTCTGTGGATGATAGGCGGTACTCATATCCAAACGAGTCCCCAATGACTTATGAAGTGACTTCCAAAAGTTGGAAGTAAATCGCCCATCCCGATCTGATATGATAGAAATTGGCACGCCATGCCGTGCTACCACTTCCTTGATGTAAATGCCAGTCAGTTTATCCATCTTGTCGGTTTCCTTGATTGCTAAGAAGTGTGCAGATTTCGTTAATCGATCAACAATTACCCATGTCGTATCACAACCACTCGATGTACGGGGTAACTTAGTAATGAAGTCCATCGAAATCTGTTCCCATTTCCACATCGGTATCTGTAACATTTGTACATTTAGTCATGGTAGTCGTAAACAATGTTAGAACTGTGGGTGTCAATGTTCAGTTAATCAATGTGATTCATATGTTCATAATGTGTGTTTGTGTGTTACAGGATCTTATTTATTTAGGAACAAGTATGTATTACTTATTTACAGTCGAGTGCACTAGGCAAGAACAGTATTGTGTTATATCGAAACAGTAGTGGGCAGCGAGAGTGAGCCCTATATATATACTGCGTTCGGTGTAACAGGATAGTGTTAGTACGTAGTGTTAAGACGAATATTATGACAATTAATTCAACAAGAATCGTAATACGTAAGCGAGACTGAGTATAGTTATGGGTGACGATCCATAATGATACGAATGTTGAACTTATAATTATGATTAAACGACTTTAAATAAATTTGTTTTACGATCGGAAAACGTACGCGATTGCGGGTATACACGTAATTGTATGTGTTTAATGATCTGACAACACACGAAGAGTAAAAATAATTAAATTAATTATTTTATATTTTTACAATTTTGAAACTCATCATTTTAATGAGTTTAACAACTCTTTTATTTTAATTCGCGTAAAATACGCGTTACGTTTCGGAAACGCGAACCGAGCGACCGAAACGGACCCGAATACCACACGGGCTGAAAGAGGCCATTTCCCTCATTTATGTCACCAACAACCCACTCTCTCTCTATATTTTCGTTCTATCCTCTCTCTCTAAAAACCGAGCTTCAAACGCGAATAACTCACTCGTTTCTCAACGGATTTTGGTGTTCTCGGTGGCCACGCGTAGCTCTCGACATCCTCTACATAGAAGTACAAAGGATCTGAAGATTTATCCACGGAATCTCGAGGTAATGAAGCTTGAAAAATCTGGAAATTAGGGTTTTCGTGGGTTTTTGTTTAAACCCGACACCTAGCCGGTCCTAGCCCTTCCCCCTTCAGTTTCCCAGCCATAGTAACATCCACTGATGATAGATCGACTTAGCTGGTGACCTGGAACAGTTCGAATGCGATGGTGATGGTGCAGATGAATAGGTTCGGCTAGGACCAGGAGAACGAACCCATTAGGGTTTTCTGGCCGAATCAGTGGGAAGTCAACGAACCCCAGCGAACCCTTCATGGTTCGTGGGGTGACCAGCCTAACCAGAAGTCCTCACGAACCTGCATCAAGTCATCATGAGCCTACGAACCTTCCTGTTGTCATGAAACATGAAGAGACCCCACGAACCCTAATGGTTCGTAGGTAACCAGCCGAACCCTTAGGGGATCTCCCGAGCCTGCATCCCTGGTCTCCGAACCATAGTGATCCTACGAACCTGTATGGTTTGTTAATAAGCAGCCGAACCAGAGCATGAGCCGAACCCACATGAACCAAAGCCTGCAAGATCACGAACCTTCAGTCTAAGGGTGGCGAACCCTGTTGTTGCATGGTTCGTCGAACAGTTGCCGAACCAGAGAAAGACTCACGAACCCTGCATGCACTCATGATAACCGAACCATACTTACCTTGCCGAACCCTTGAAGTGCCCAAACCTTAGGCCATTTCCACGAACCCTTCTGTTGCGACATAGGCGAACTTGCATGATCATCAGCCATTAGCCGAACCATAGGCTAGAACCAAAGAAGGTTCGCTGCCTAAGGTGGCAGCTCACAAGCCTTTCGGCCCAACCCCACCATACTCGGCCCAATTCCATAAGTAATAGGCCCATAGAGTAAGACAAGCCAAGGGAGTTAGGTTGGTCCATTTAGATCTTTAATTGGCCCAATAATACCTTGAAACCCTACATGGCTTACATACACAATGGTTGGCCCAACTCAAATCCTTTAGGCCCAATTCAAGTCCATTCGGCCCACTAAGACCTTAATCGGTTTGATATTGTCTTTGGCATGTTACAAGGCCTATATACATGTTGTTGGGCCAACATCACATTCACTTGGCCCAACACCACATTCAATTGGCCCATCTTTAACCTAAGTGGCCCAGGGACTTGGTTTAAGGACCATCATGGTTACATGGACTCAAGGCCCAATATTGGATCATAAATTTGATAATTGTGAGTTGATCAATTATGGTTTAAGTTGCGACTTAACCTAATTATGGGATCAAGTCACAATCTCAAGAACTTAATCAATTGGAACATCTTTTCATAATTTATGTTAATCAATGGTGTATCAATGGTGTATCAATGGTTTATCAAACTCTTAAACACATGTGATGTTGCACAAACAAGTTCGTGCATAAAAGGACATCACACATCATTTTCATGGATCCATGATCAAACAAGTAACTCAATCATGACTTTCACGTTTTCACAACAATCATAATCATAAGATCATGTGATCAAGAGTGATCAAGTTCAAGAGAACACAAATCAAGCAATGAATCAAGGTCTATACAAATATAAATCTTATATCTTATGTATGATTACAATGATATAGGAACCAATTAGAAGTCCTGTTTGCTACTTGCTATCTGTTTTAGTTCAGAGTCTACTGCAGACAGGTGAGAACTTTAGCACCTCTTTTACTGTTTTACAACTGTTTTGGGGTGGAACACGTGATCAAACTCTATCTTTACAATCGTATTTCATGGTTCAATATGTGCTCTACTTTACGAATATTACAGGTTCATTGCACTAATTCAAGGGATTCATCAAATGTTATAAAGGATTTTATCAAATATTAAACTCTTTTTATTAAAAAGGTTTTATAAAGGTTCTTTGAATTGTTTCATAACAGATTTACTCAAATGTTTTTATAAATGATAAACACTTTTAATTAATGGATTTTATAAACTCTTTTGTTATAAACCTTGTTACTATACAAGGTCACTATTTCATGGTATTCAAATCAAGAGGTTTATTTCATGGTATTCAAATCAAGAGGTTCATTTCATGGTATTCAAATAAAGAGGTTCATTTCATGGTCTTCAAATCAAGAGGTTCATTTCATGGTATTCAAATCAAGAGATTCATTTCATGGTATTCAAAACAAAGGATTTAATTCATGCAATTAAATCAAGGTTTTCAATTCATGCTATCAAATAAGGCATTAACACGTTCGGTTAAAGTAAGGTTCATAAACATGGTGTCTATTGTTGTAAACAAACTTGTAAACGCATCAAGTATCATATTCATTAGCGTTAGTACTGGGTGATCACAACAAGGGAAAGCGGACACATTGGTTCTTATCCAGGATGGAGTTAGCTTTTAAATTTGTTTTAAAAGCTAACTGCAGGTCTGGTGTCATTATGTTTTTTCAAAATTGCTGATATATTATCTAACTTCAAACGTGGTTTGGGACTTGATATTATATGTTGGCTTTTGTGCAAACAGTGATTGGACTGTTTACACTCATTTTTCTTACTTGATGTTAGTTTGGGTTGCAGCTCATCCATGTGAATCATTTATTGCTTTAACATACCTATGCCTTATGTCATGTAATCATGTTTACAAATGATTAAACCTATTGTTCTCACCAACTACGTCTGTAGTTGACAGTTATTTTTCACGTGCTTCAGGTAATCAGGTTTAAAGCATTCTAAGGACAACTAAGGAGACCGCTTAAGATAGAACAAGATGAAGAAACATGCTAGGATGGAATAGAAACTCACTAAATCCTAATTGTTTGATTGTCTTGTTTGGAGTCTTATTTTGTAAACCATATTTTGGGTCTGTAGTTGTCTTTCTTTTGGTAGATAGATTGTCTGTAACTAAACAATTGCCTTAACATTATGAAACATAGTAATCCGTTGTGGTTGTTCTTATTCAATACTTGTGCATGATTCAACTGTACATACGTCACCGCGCCGTGGATTCCGCACGCGGCGCAGGGGTGTGACAGTATCTCTGGTTGTTGCAGTAAACCAGATGGTTTCTGATATTCAACTTTGACTTTAGAAAGAGTCAAACATTTGCTAACATATCTAGCAATATCAGCTTTCATGTGAGGCCACCAATACAGTGCCTTCAAGTCATGATACATCTTGTCTGACCCCGGATGGACTGAATATCTGGACTTGTGTGCTTCATCCATCACGAGTTCCCTTAAACCTCCGTACAAAGGTATCCACAGTCGATTAACAAAATAACGAATTCCATCAGGTTTAACGTCCAATTGTTCTTCCATTCCTCGCAAGGATTCCTGTACCAAGTTTTCCTTTTTCAAGGCCTCGAGCTGAGCACTGCGTACCTTGTCAGGTAAAACAGTATGTATCGTCATCATAAGCGCGCGAACCCGTCTTGTTGATGTGTCTTTTCTGCTTAAAGCATCAGCTACCACATTAGCTTTTCCCGGGTGATACTTAATCGCACATTCGTAGTCGTTCAACAACTCAACCCATCGTCGTTGTCTCATGTTAAGTTCCTTCTGATCAAAGATATGTTGCAAACTCTTATGATCAGTGTAAATGGTACACTTAGTTCCATACAGATAATGCCTCCAAATTTTCAAAGCAAAAACCACTGCTCCTAACTCCAAGTCATGAGTAGTGTAATTCTTTTCGTGTGGTCGTAGCTGCCTTGAAGCATAGGCAATCACTTTGTCACGTTGCATCAACACACATCCCAAACCCTGTGCAGATGCGTCACAGTACACCACAAAGTCTTCCGTCCCTTCCGGCAAGGACAGAATCGGTGCACTGCAGAGTTTCTGTTTCAATAACTGAAATGCAGCTTCCTGTTTATCCGTCCAGTTATACTTCGTTCCCTTATGCGTAAGAGCTGTAAGCGGTTGCGCGATCTTTGAGAATCCCTCAATGAATCGTCGGTAGTAACCCGCCAAACCAAGGAATTGTCGTACCTCGATAGGGGTCTTTGGTGCTTTCTAATTCTTAATCGCTTCAATCTTTGCTGGATCAACGTGTATGCCCTTTTCATTGACTATATGACCCAAGAATTGTACTTCTCGCATCCAAAAGTCACATTTCGAGAACTTAGCGTACAATTGTTCCTGTTTCAGTAATTCCAACAGTAATCGAAGATGTTCAGCATGCTCCTCCTCAGTTTGAGAATAGATGAGAATGTCATCAATGAAAACAATGACAAACTTATCAAGATAAGGTTTACAAACACGATTCATGAGATCCATGAATACAGCTGGAGCGTTTGTCAACCCAAATGGCATGACCAAGAACTCATAATAGCCATAGCGCGTTCTGAATGTTGTCTTAGGAATATCCTCGTCCTGGACTCTGAGTTGATGATAACCAGACCTGAGATCAATCTTCAAGTTGTATCTCGAACCTTGCAATTGATCGAACAGATCATCAATTCTAGGTAACGGATACCGGTTTTTGATAGTAACCTTGTTCAGTTCCCGGTAATCGATACACATACGGAAAGTCCCGTCCTTTTTCTTGACAAATAAGACTGGAGCTCCCCACGGTGAAAAACTAGGTCGTATAAAACCCTTATCCAACAACTCTTGCAGTTGTGTAGATAACTCTTGCATCTCTGACGGTGCAAGTCGATAAGGCGCCCTAGCTATCGGTGCTGCATCTGGTGTCAGGTCGATTCGGAATTCCACCTGTCTGATAGGCGGTAATCCCGGTAAGTCTTCTGGAAATACCTCCGGAAATTCACAAACTACTTGAATATCTTCAATCTTCTTCTCAGCTACCGGCTTTTCAGTTATAAGTGCTATAACTGCCGTATGACCTTTACGCAGACATTTATGTGCTTTCATACAAGATATGAGACGCAGTGGCGTACTGCTCTTCTCACCTTGTACATACAATGCCTCTCCATGCGGAAAAGGTATACGAACGATCTTTTCATGGCATATTATTTCCGCCTGGTGTTTGGACAACCAGTCCATGCTAATGACTACATCAAAACTGCCTAAGGCAATAGGCATAAGATCAATTTCTAATGTTTGACCCATCAAATCAAGGATACATCCCTTAAGAATATGTTCCACTACAATTAACTTACCATCAGCTAATTCTACAGTGTATGGACTATCTAAGGCAGTGGGACTAACATTTAGCAACTTAGCAAGTGAACTAGATACAAAACTCCGGTCGGCACCAGTGTCAAATAACATAGAGGCATAGTGATTATTTAAGAGGAACGTACCTGTAACAATGTTGGGATCCTCCCGTGCTTGACGCCCTCCAATCACAAAAGCCCTGCCCCTAGCACCATTGTTATTGTTATTGTTGTTGTTATTGGTGCCATTGCCGTTACCATTGCCGTTGCCGTTGCTATTGGCATTGTTATCCCCGCCTTTCTTGAGTTGTGGGCAATCCTTTTTAAAGTGCCCCATCTTGCCACACTCAAAACAACCCTTCTGTGCGTTGTTCTGGTTGTTATTCTGATTGTTGTGATTGTTTTGCAGCTCTCCGCGGCAATCCTTAGCTGCATGCCCAACCTTACCACACCGCTGACACTTAACTTTATCACACTGATTTCTCGCATGATGAAATCCACACCTATTGCACTTTGTATGTTTACCAATATAACCCCTGATGATGATGATTGTTGACCACTATTCGAATTGTGATAAGACTTGTTTGAGTCTTGTTTCCGGTTCTGCTGAAACGACTGTTGGTTGTAACTCATGGAGTTGTTACCTTCCCACTTCCTCTTGTGGTCTCCCACCTTAGTAGCTGATGTCTGTTTAGGCAGATTCCCTTGTAACACCGCCTGATCAGTCAGTTGGTGCGCTAAACGAACAGCTTGTTGAATTGTTGTGGGATTTGCAGAAGTGACGAATCCCTGGATCTGAGGCACCAATTCCCCGATGTACCTCTCTATCCACTTGCTTGCGGGAGTAGCCATGTGAGGTAGAAGTCTGGCTAATTCATGAGATCGAGTCGTGTACGATGTTGGACCCCTCCATCTTGAGGTGCCAATATTCCTCCTCTAATTTCTGCATCTCACTGCGAGGACAGTACTCCTCCTGCAGTAAAGTTTTGAATCCATTCCAGGTCAAGGCATTGGCCTCACCTAATCCCAAAGTCTGAACATTCGAGTTCCACCAAGTCAATGCCGGACCCTCCAATGTTCCCGTAGCATACTTTACCTTGCTCTCATCAGGACAGTTGCACATCTCAAACACTGATTCAGCCTTCTCAATCCATCGAAGGAGTCCAATGGCCCCCTCCGATCCTTTGAAGTTATGTGGCTTACAGTCCAAGAACATCTTGAACGTGCACGCCTGTGGGTTCACCAATCCCCCAGCTGGACCATGTGGCCCTGTATTGTGTGTCTGAGCGTAGTCGCAATAGCCTCCGCGACCCTGTTATTAATCAGCTCATTGAGCTCAGCAACTGTCATGTGAACGTTCCCCTCAGCCATTATCTTCCTAGTTAAAAGAAGTGTTAGAGCGTTATCAAAGTCCAATGTGAAACGTGTAAACAATACAACAAACATCAAACATGTAATGTAGAAATCAACACAACTGTTGTCAATAATAATAGTTTTTCAATAGATAGAAATCTGTTTTGAGTACAATACTTTCAAAATCGAACATAAGTTTTCTAACTTCTAGTATAGACACCAACCCGCCCCTAATAAGTTTAAACAAAATAAAGAAAATCAATCATCCTCAACAGTGGATTCAGGATCAGAATCAACAGCTGGTGCTGGTTCCTCCCCTTCCTCCCCTTCCTCCTCTTCATCCTCTTCATCCTCTTCTTCATTTTCGAGACCACCAAGTCTTCCAAAGCTTCAAGTCTGCCTTCCAAAATCTCAGCTCGGTTCTCAGAAGCTTCGAGACGACCAGTGAAATGGATGATCTCATCTCGCATCGCATTAACCAGGTGAGCAAGTTTATCTTGTCTTTCGTTTGCATCCCAGAGTTCCCGCACATTGTATTCAATCCTATCGTTTGCCTAGTATAAATCCTCACGTAGCTTGGCAATCTCCTCAGAATCAGTCCGCTGCCTCTTAGGCTCAGGAACATCCAGTGCAGGTGGTGGATGAGTAGAAGGTCCCTCAGTAGGAATCTCCTGAGTACCCTCTGCTGGCTCCTCTGGATCCTCTGGATCCTCATCCGAGTCCTCCTCCGGGTCCTCATCTGGATCCTCCTCCGGGTCTTAATCATCTCTCTCAGATGGTGGAGGAGATGGAATAGGTGGTGCTGGTGATGATGGTGGTGCTGGAACTATCGGCTCCTCATCCTCAGAAGCATCAATGTATATGTATGATGAAGATGCCATGCCTGTTACGTAATACCATATGTAAGTGCAGTGCCATGGAATGTGTAAGCAAGTCTATTACATAATGCCATATGTAATTTCCTAAGTGATATGTGTAAGTATGTGTGTCTAATGTCTAACAGTCATAGTCTAAGTCTACAAATGCAAACCTAGTTCGCTATAACCAATGTCTCTGATACCAATCTGTCACACCCCAATTTTCAAATAACGGAATCATACCGTTTGGGAACGTGACAAACCTGGATCTCAGATCATTAGACATAACGAAGACCTCTATATGAATTTTCAAAACATACTTTGGTCTAAATATCAAAGTTTTCAAAGTTTGCGGAAGCATTT